>JAATLQ010036905.1:0-44859 GCA_013421005.1 Heliconius erato x Heliconius himera | reverse complement strand
TTATGTTTTGTTATAAATACACAAAGTAAATATTAATATTTTAACATAATTTAAGATTAATATAATTTTTATTTAAAGTATAATATGGTGACTTATAAAGTAGTACCTGAAACTTATGTTTTAAAGTGATTATTTATTTGAATATGTTTTAAAATTCAGTTGGAAATTATTTAGGTTACTTATAAGTACTTATGGTAGATTATTATTATATGTAGTTATTATTTTAACAATAAATTATTGTTTATCAATATGTATATTTAAAGCTTTTGTGTTTCGTGATAATACTCTTGATGAAACATGTATTAAACTATGGTGCTTCAGTCGGCGTTTGTAACTAAATTATTATAATCAATGGTATATAAATCAAAAACATGTGTATTTATACTCATACTTGGGTCATGTATCAAAAAATAATGTGAAATTGATTTTATTTTACAGTTTGGTTTGGTTCTTCTCAGTAAACCAGTCAATATTGGTTACGGTTTAATATAGAATAATGGTAATAGAAGTACAGTGGAAACCTGATTATCCAGGCTTCAATATACTGTTTCGCGATTACCCGGATTATCTATCCGATTCCGGATATTAATTTATCCGTATTTCGTTAGTAAAGACAAGATTTGGTCCGGGTAACCGAGTTTTTACATTTATATTCAGTAATGTCATTCTTATATTTAGCTGAAGAGTACATATTAACGGGAAATATGTACTTAATTTTGAAATAAGCCATAAATAAATCACGTCACACGATTTTAATTATTTTTTGGCCTCTCCCTCATCCTTGTCACATTTGTAAGACCTACCACTAGGTAAAATTGTAAAGTATGTGACGTCCCACTAGTGACGTCACATACTTTACAATTTTCTACCTGGAAAGTATTAAATTAAAACAGTAAATCGTTATTTTTTAACACAAATTTTGTGTTTTTTTTATATTACTTACTTTATATTTAAAAATGTAATGTGTGAGTAAAGGGCCTCTCCCTACACCTTGTCACACAACGTTATACTTCCTTAACCCCTACACCAACTTTTACTTGTGACGTAATTTATGAACGACTCCGCGTACAAATACCAAACCAAATATAAAAAAGATAGATGGAGATGGAGAATTTAAAAGTGTCGATTTTTTATGTAATTATAAATTACTGATAAATAATTGTATTACGTTGTAATGTAGTCGTCATTTATTCTTAATATTATTAAATTATTATACTATGTGAATATAAATCGCATAGTTAGCACCATGTATAACGTTTTGTAAGAGAGTTCAAAAACGTATTAAAAATGCATAAATTACTATGATGCAATGACATTTGACAATATTTAACGAAAAGACTGCTTCCTTCTGAGAAAAATGGTCGAACTCTCTTATAATTCCGCCTTGTGTAATGTAAAGCAACCATGTAAATAATATTTATGCTAACATTGCTAACTTTTTCTATGTATGAATTTGAAGCTTGTATGTTCTTTTGTATTTGTACTCTCCAACCATTCCATTTAATGGCTAAATTATATTCAAGGAAATAAAGTATGCCATATAGTACAATTATTGATTATTATTTATCATGTTTTATATCTTTTTTTTTCAGTTTTTTGTACAACAGGATTGTAGGGAAAACCTAGTGTTATATAGCAGTTCTCCTAAAATTGTTATTTTTAACCAAAAATTATGTCTTTTTTAAAACCAGCGTGTAAAGCCGTAATTTTGCTGTCAGATGTAAGCTTGGACATTATAATGCACGTTTATTGAAGTGGCATCTATGAACAACCCCTATTTATTTTATAAATGGATTTTTTTAAAAATGTGTTAAATCGGACATTGACGATTAGTGTAGAATAATGATAAGCAACTGGGGAAAAATGATGCTGTGGTACCAATAATGATTCTTTACAACAGAATAGAAATGAAATATTTACTTATTTAGCTTCACGCTGTAATACTAGTGGGAAAGTCAGAGAGAACGGAACCCCAAACGCTACGGTCTCTATCTACCTCTTTCAGCTCGTTCACTATCATAAACTTTTCATACATGCCATCTGGGGCGTCCTCATGCTTTTTACGTTATTTTTCTTCTTCATTATCTTTGATGCTGTATTTTTGAAGGTCTATCTTTATTACCGCTCACTTTTTCTTCATTAATCTTTTTTGCTATTCCTTCATCATCAATCCATTTGCACGTTCTATTATATTATCACCGTGAAAAGTATGATTGACTTATTCCTAGCAGATCAGAGGTCACGAAAAACATGGCATTTGTAAAGAGATTGATGAGTGGTAACAGTTGATAAAATAAAACATACAGAGAGTAGAGCTGTTGGCGCCCTGTTCTCTCTGACTACCCCGCTAGGGATAAAGTGAGATGTAAAAAATAAAGAATAATGAAAAAAATAAATAAAAACAACTAAAGAATATCAATAAAAATCGTTAAATTTTAGATCTATTTTAAAAAAAAAATTAAATTAGCTTCACGCAGTATCCCGCACACAGCAGGGTAGGGTATCTATTTTATTAACTCTAAATATAAAATTTAAGTTGAAGTAGCTTATTTTTGTACTGTGTACTATATGCTAAAAACAGTAATATTATTTGTAACGTTTCCATTACACTGAAACTAAATGCCATGGAAGTGATATAGCAAGAAGATTCAGAAGAATAAAATCCGAGAAAAATTCACGAACAAAATTTAGGTATTACGTAAATTTTTAGTCATAGCTGGTTTGAACATTAAAAATTCTTCACACGACCCATCAGTGAGTACTAGTACTATTAGAAATATGTCTAAGATTCAGGACTACAGCCTGAAATCAGACCCATTCGTCTACTATAAAAGCTAATAATCATTGTCTTCGGCTACTTTTCTTCCAGCGTCATTGCCATCTTTTACTATTTTACTAGCAATGACGTCGCAACCAATGATGTTTTTAAATAAAACACGTTGGAATTTTATGAAAAACTCATTTAAAGTGCATGAAATTTGCTGGTTACAGATTTGTTTATAATGTCAATATAAGTATATATTAACGATTGCCAAAACATTTTAAATCTATAAGTAGTAAATAAAGATATCAATGACGATTCATGTGCTAAAATTAGGAGAATCTAGTTTAAGACTTATTTAAAAAATTGTTAAAGCATCCGTGGCGGCAGTTGCACCGTCGGAAATTAAAGCTCTGCATGATAACATTATTATAAGCCAAAATAAACACTACGTTAGATAACGTATTTTCGTGGCAATATTTAAAACAAAAACTTGCTCGATCAATGACCCCATTTTTGTAAACTTTTTTTGCGATCGATTTTTGTGTAGCTACACCTAAATTATAAGCATGTTTTATTATTGAAACCTTTAAGTATGTACTTATTTCATTAAAAATAGCAAATAAAATATAGTTTAATTACGAATATTTTTGAAAAGAAATTAGCTAAGAACACACCAAATCTCCACGTAAAATATTCAATTTTTTGAAGGTTTTTTCTTAAAATATATTTTTGTATATATTAAATCATCAAACTTGTCTAGACGCCTTGTTTATTATTTAGTTAAGTATTCAATATGATATTCATCTTGTTAAAATTATTTACTATTAATGAATAATCACAAGGAAATTGAAATTTGTGCGTTTTGGAGAACTGCCATATAACATTATTTTATCGATTATTCAAGACGTCGCATGTTGGTAGAAATTTCAAATAATTAAATGAATCTAATCCATAACCACTGCGTTACGGTAACCTCGTTTTACAACTTAAATATCTAATTATTTCTATTACGGTGCAACATTTTTCTAGTCGAATTCTCAGTCTGTATTTTAATACAAATACCTATAGCTATATATGAAACAATAATTCTTAATATGTGCAGCGACTGTAATTACTTAATAAGAAAACGTTATTTGTTTTAGCCGCATAGTAGCCGCACTTTTCAAAAAAGTACTATAATAAAAAAAACATTAAAAATAAAATTCAAATTTAGAATTTAACATTATTAACATTGCAATGCATTTTATGAAATGCTTATCTTAAAAATACAAGATAAATTATTAATATAGTATAATTATTAATATAAGGTAAATTATTTTTAGAAGTCAGATATAACACAGCGCCAATTATCAACCACACAGAATTTCATTTTTCTTGTAACATAGAGATATGAAATAATTTCATTTAATTAGAACTATGTTAAAAATAAAGCAAAATGAAACAAATCACTTTTAATTCATAAAAACTGTGCTAAAAACCTCGAATCAAAATTGCTTGTGACGTTGATAACTCTAACGTAGCATTTTGACATTTTACAATTACAACTTGACAGTTCGGTAGAAGAAATTACAAATATTTAGCAAAATATAAAGAAAGTGAATTTTACGTTTTAAATTGTTATACAGAACAAAAATTCCACACTGTCCTCTAAATTTTAATATTCTTTCAGTTTAAAATTCTAGAAACTTCTTAATATGTCTTACGCTAATCCAAATGATTATTCTTGGCAACCTCAAACAAATAACCAAAACTATTCTTTTAACACTTCAAATACATTCGGAGATTCACAAACGTTAGGTAAGTAAAAAGACAAAACTCCAATTTACTGTTAATTTAATTATCTAAGCAAAAACTTATAAAAATTGTATTTCTCCTTTAGACTTTCAGAACTTCACTACAGATCAGCAGAATTATTCTTTTGACCAAGCTCCAACACCGGCACCACCCAACAATAATCAATATTATAATCCAAACTTATTCACACCTGCCCCCATACCTGGGGAACAAGAATCTGGTGTAACATCAGAATTTGATGAGCCACCACTGCTAGATGAACTAGAAATATATCCTGATAGAATATTAGAAAAAACACTAGCTGTACTTAATCCTTTTCATGGTCAATCTAAAGCAGATGATGCTAATTTTTTACTGAGAGATACAGACATTGCTGGCCCTATCGCATTTTGTTTAGCATTAGCTGTTTGTTTATTTCTGTCGGGTAACAAAGCACACTTTGGCTATGTGTATGGTTTATCAGTAATGTCAGTTATTTTAATGTACTTTTTACTTTCACTCATGAGTCGAACAGAGGGTGTCTTCACTGTACTTAGTGTTGCTAGTGTACTAGGTTACTGTATGTTACCTATGGTAGTTTTAGCAAGCTTAGGAATATTTATATCTCTGGAAGGAGCTATTGGGCTCAGTCTGTCTGCATTGGCAGTAATATGGTCGGCTTTGTCTGCAAGCCGTCTGTTTGTTACCATGTCGGGGGATTCTGAACAAAGACCACTGATAGCATATCCGTGTGCATTAGTCAATGGTGTATTTGCACTTCTTGTTTTATTTTAGGTATAGTATTTACAGTAAGGCCATTGTAATTAATATATTGGTTAAATATTTTAAATATTAAACATCAATATTAATAATGTTTATTTACTGTTTATTATGTATTAACTATTTTATGCAATTTATCAAAATTCTTATTACAAGCTTCTGCTATTTAGAAAGTTTATTTAAACAAATAAATAAATTATGTTAAACAACATACATTCTTTTTTATTTTCAAAACCTGAAATAATTAAAACAAATGTAAATTCACCAAAGAAAAATATATTAATAAATACACTATTTAATTTGCTATTACATTTTATATAATGTAGGTCGATCACTAAAGAAATTTTTCAAAATCATAACTTGTGCGATTGCAACACAAACAATAGCCAAGGTTTCACCCGTCGACCACCAGAATACTCTTTCATTCAGATCTTCTGCCCTTTTCCTACTTTGAGCCTCTCTCAGCCTGTGGTGGGTTTGATGGTCAATAATCTTATTAAGAGATGAGTGGATTTCTTCTGCTGAAGTTTCCAACTAAAAAAAGACATTTAACAAAATAATAATATTTGCCTCATATTTTTATTAGTTAATGTTTTTTTAAGGATTTTGTTAAATTGTTGTATTGTTTAATTATTTGTTAAGGATTTTATATTTTAGAAAACCTATAAGACATTAATGTAGCAGGATTCAAACCCACACCTCTTCGATATTGCCTAAGTCATACAACTATAATGAGCTATGTTGAAAATCTGTATGGGGAATATGTATTCCTAAAGATCTGATCATACAGAAGAATTAACATTTGTGGAAAATTTTACATTCCATGAATCCCAAGAAAGAATGCTTTCAGACTAAGGGGCCGTTCAAGTATTACGTAAGCACTGTAGGGGGGCGGGGTGGTCTTGGGTTTGCTTATTTTTGACGTTTTCAATGAAATATTTATAAGAGGATTGCTTATTTTTGATGACATAGGGGAGGGGGGGGGTCAATAATTGCAAAAAATCTGCTTACGTAATACTTGAACGGCCCCTAATGAAAAAAAAATGTTTTACAAAATATGTAACACTTAATATCTCATATAACTTAAACACATTCAGTAATTAACATTATCTCTAGCTAAATGATAATTCTTAGCATTAATCTTTAGGTAGTGGAATTTTGTGAAAAGTAACACTGATCTGATAACAAACATACATAAGTTGTAATAAGCATAATTGATGGCTTAGTGGCTAAATTGCTAGAATGGTGCAAATAATTATTCAAGAGGGAAGCAGGTTCAAGTCCATGTAATTTTTTAAATTTATTTTATAAAATATTTTGATCTTATTTGGAACAAAATTAAAAAAAAAATACATTAGGTTAAAAATACCTGAGTTAAAACTGTGGCATGTTCACCAATGCCAGGGAGAGGTTCTTCTGGACCAACATTTAATTCCATATATACTAATTTATGTGTAAATGTACTGAATTCATTACTGAAACATATTTTATAAACTCCTGCAAAATTAAGTAATTTATTAATAAAATATGTCTTAGTGATCAATAATTGTAAGTATAATTCAAATATAATATAAAATACCTTTATGTTGGGTTGTAAATTGATGTGAGTCATATTGCATCTTTTGCTGTTGATACAAAATTTGATTATTTGGACCTTCAATCTTTACATCAACATCATATTGACCTCCAGTTATAACCTGAAATAAATTTAAATGTCATTAGTGTTGAGAATAGTGAAAGTATAATATCATTGTTAATAATAATTGGAAGATCGGAAATAAAATAGAAAATATTATTTTAAATTGTATATATCTTTGTATGAAAAATGTAAGCTTAGAAACATTGTAAAATATATTTATGTAGAAATGGAAAATATATAAAATTTCTCTATCACATATATAAATATATATAAATCAGCTTTAAAATACCTGGTATTCCAACGAGGCAGATACATCTTGGTCAATCTCGTGATAAAAACATTCTACGGCGTTATCAGGTAACTCAAATGTAAGTTCTACACTTTTACAACAAATACCGTTAATAACAGTGACTAGTACAGTGAATATAAGAGATGGAATATACATTTTGGTTTACAAATTGCGATAACACCTAAAATATCAAAAATAATAAGCGCCTATTTAATGCATTCCTCGAACCTTGTCAGTATATGACAGTGACAGAGCAAACAGCAAGTACACGTAATGTAGTCATATTTTTTTTATGTGGCATCATTTTAATTGTTTATAAAATTAATAAAAATGATAAAAAATATTTATTTTGTTACCATTTATATATATGTAAACAATATGAGAGTTGGGTATCATTTTCATTAAAACAATTATTGATTCATTGAACTTTATTCCTTAACTTATATACCGTACGTTACCGTATACAAACAATAGACATTTAATATTTATTATAAAGGAATATACAAATCTTATTATAAAACAATATGCCATGCATGCATGTTTGGACTTTATAATGTACGTTTATTGAAATAGCATCTATGAATTACCCCTATTTATGTTAAAATATAGACTCGGTCTTCTGTACAATCTGTCGTAGTGTGTGGTGTGGTCTACGGTACTGTAGCCTTTTCGAAACCCGGCCTGTTCAGGAGGTTGGAAATCGTCAAATCTTCGAGCAAGCCTATTTGATATGACTCTTGAGAACAGCTTGTAGACATGGCTCAGAAGTGCTATCGGTCTGTAGTTCTTGAGGCGCGTTTTGTCATCTTTTTTGAAGAATAAAATAACCACACTTCTAGACCATGCCTTCGGCGTTGTACCCTTGTTTAGGAACCCTTGTTTAAAAATCGGAGCTACTCTAGGACAACAAGTCCACCAGCTCTTAAGAGTTCCGTGGTAATACCGTCCTCCCCAGGTGCCTTGTTGTTTTTGAGTCGTTCAAGAGCCATCCCAATTTCGGCAATCTCGATGTCCGGTAGCTCGTCCGTGAAGTGACGGGTTAACTTGGCACGTTTATCATCCGCGTCTTCAATGGTGGCTTCATAAAAAGTCTCGGCTTCTAGGAATAGATCTGGTTTTGATGTGATGACTCCTTCCCAATCGCTTAGCAAATACTTTAGAGCCTCTATTTCGCTCTATAGCATATTCAATTGCTCGAAGTTGCTTTTGCGGAGGTCGAATCGCATTTGCTTCTTTACACGCTTATTGAGAAGGCTGAAATTTGACGAATCCGTACATCTCCCGTCTCTGTCTCATCAGATCCACTGTTTCAGCCGAGAGCTTTGATGATTTACTCCTCTGATTTCTTTGGCAAAAAGCCTCTCCCACTTCTCGAATGACATTCGTGAACTGATTGGTACATTGGTCAACATTCTCCGTGGTCTCCAGTGATTGGAATCGGTTTTGGAGTTCCAGCTGGACCTCAACAGATTTAGTACTGATATGGCGTTGTGACGGTCGGAGCGTAGACTTTATCAGACGATTTCTCTCGAGTCGGAAGTTTATATTCAAAGTCCCTCGTACAAGTCGGTAATCGCTTCCGGTATTAAACCTGTTTATCACTGAGACATCTTTGAATATAAACCTCTTATTCGTCATGATAAAGTCGATCTCATTTTTAGTCACTTTATCCGGGCTTCGCCATGTCCACTTCCTCTGAGTCTTTTTCTGGAAAAAATTATTCATCAGAAAGAGCCTCTGGGATTCGAGGAAGTTTACTGGCATTTGGCCCCTTGGATTTCTGCTACCAAGACCGTGCGATCCGATAACCGATTCACCACTTTCTTGTGCTCCCACTTTGGCATTGAAGTCCCCCATAACAACAGTGAAGTGGGTCTTGGTGGTGTTGTGTAAGGCTCTTGTAATGTCGTCATAGACGGCCTAGACCTCGTCATCTGAGTGTGTTGACGAGTTGAGAGAATACCTCCTAGTGAGTTTGAGTATGAGGTATGCTACTCGAGTGGACACACTGCTGACTTCCATCATATTGCCAGAGAGAACTTTGTTAACCAATATGCCAACCCGCCTTGTGACGTCTTATTGCCCTCTCGATAGTAGAGTAGGTCGCCAAATTCCAGGGTTATTGTGTCCTCTCCCTGTCTTCGGACTTCTGATAACCCTAGAATGTGCCAATTTATGTGCCCTAACTCCGACACGAGCTCAGTTAGATAGACGTCTTCCTTCAACGAACGAGCATTGTATGTAGCCAAATGTAGTCGGTGGTATGTGTAGTGACCGGATCCTACCCGGAGATTCTTCGCACCCTCTGCCCCGCTGTAACCACGACCGTCACCATGATGGTCACGAATAGCAGGGCCACCGGGAACTGAGGGCCGTTTCTTTCGGTGTGTCGGCATGGGAAGTGTTGCCCATACTCACCACGCTGGGCAAGTGCGTGTTGGCGAGCGCACCGGGCCTCCTTGCACTGGTGACGCTGCTGCCCGTCACCAGCCTAATTTAAAGCCTGGCCGATGGGCTGGTTATACCGCCATCGTTCGGTCGTCAGAGCCTCGTTCGTTGATCAGCAGGATGCACCACGTTCAGGTGAGGTTGACAGTTTGAGGGCACTTGGATATTATGGCCCCCTTACATCCCTCCAACGGAACCCCAAACGCTACGGTCTCTATATACCTCTTTCACCTCGTCCACTATCATCAACTTTTCCTACATGCCATTTGGGGCATCCTCATACTTTTTACGTGATTTTCCTCCTTTAGTATCTTCGATGCTGTATTTTAGAAGGTTAACCGAGGTCTCCTCCTACCTTTGTTACCGCTCACTTTTTCTTAAATAAAAAATTTTATTAGCTTCACGCTTTATCCCGCACACATCAGGGTAGGCAGAGGGAACCTAGTGTTAAGACACTCCGTTCCCCACTTTCTGCCGAATTCTGGAGGCATTGCGTGTTGAGTGGCAGAACTCCACGCCGCGCTTAACCTCGACACCAGAGCGAAGAAATGGAAATATAAATTTAAGTAAATATTTCATCTCCTCGAGTGGGGATCGAACCCACAACCAGTCGGTTTTGCAGTGACACCTCGTGCCGTTGCGCCACGACCGGCCTCTTTTTCTTCATTAATCTTTTTTGCTATTCCTTCATCACCAATCCATTCGCACGTTCTACTACATTCTCACCGTGAAAAATATGATTGACTTATTCCTAGCGGATCAGTATATTTAAGATTAAGTTGTGAACACACGAGTGCTTAGGATGCTATCCTGGGAACACACCAATATGTAGTCGTTGCTATAATAAGGAGTCTGTTTCATTTTGAGGTACGAGACGTCCAAACTTGGAGTCGAATTATCGCATAAGATGGACGTTTTAAGATCCGTCGATCAAAGAGGAATAAGTGCTTCCAAAATATTAGACATCTTTAAAACAGAAAACGGAAATGTTGAAGTATACTCTGACGTTATATTTAAGAATTATATGAGAAAATCAGCGACCGAAATATGTGGTGAGTGAAAACGAGGTTTTAGTAAAAACACGATAAATGGTGGGATGATAAAGTGAAGGACACTGTAGAGAAAAAAAAGCTCATTATTATTATTATCATAAGGCTTCAGATAAATCTTTTTAAAAAAGAAAAAGGATAAGCTACAAAGACACCAAACTACCAAACGAAAGTTAAATTAAGATGAAGCGTGAAAGTTCTGAGAAAGAAAGAAATAAAATGTTAACGAGTAACATTTCTAACGAAATTTTAGTAATTCCTAAGGTTGTTTACATTTTACATCAGTGAGCAGGTCGCAGGAGGTCCTAAACCAAGAAATTTTAGATAATAGATGTTTGACAGGAGTGTAAGATATTTTGGAAGACTACCTTCGGTACAATACTTTAATCTCTTTCCTTGTTGTAAAGTCTGTTTATAGCGATCCTGATTAGAGAGAGCCTGTGTGCGAGAAGCAAAAGGCACGTTTCACGTATTGAATAAGTTTGCGCCATGTCACCTCAGCAGGATGAAATGACACAAAGTGACATGCGAGGAAAAATTTTCTTTCCAAGGAAAGTCGTCTCTTAAAGAAGGACCAGAGCCTGTTCTTGCATTTGAAAAAAATGAAGAGAAGACGCACAGGCGTATTGCAGCCGGTAACAGAATTAACGGTGCCTGAAATGCATCGATGAGACCGTGAAATAACAGAATAGTTGCACGTTTGGGTACACTGTGCAATGCTGACGACCGACGCTGATATACGGCAGCGAAGAGCCGGCCATTTCGGAAGAGAAAATGAAAATCTCTCTCTTAATAAGCTAAGAGCGAAAAAAACCGCTACAGGACCAGATGGTATTCCGGGTAAAGCACTCAATATTACCCTGGAGTACCTTGCCAATGATCTTCGGGTATTGTTTAACCAGTGCCTTTCATCTGGGCAGTACCCGAAGATTTGAAAAGAGGGAAAGTTATGTTTATTGCGCAAAGAAGATCGGCCGTCGGACACACCTTCTGCATACAGGCCGATAGTGCTACTGAACGAGACGGGTAAGATATTGGAAAAGATCGTCGCCGCCCGTCTTAGTCACCATCTAGAAGAGGTAGGACCGGGTCTTTCATCAGACCAATTCGGGTTCAGGACCGGTCGTTCAACAATCGACGCTCTGAACGCCCTGAAGACTCGATCATCGATTGCGATGGCAGAGGGAGACGTTCTCTAGCCGTATCGCCAGACGTGGTCAATGCGTTTAATAACCTACCGTTCGAGACTTTACGAGAGGCGCTCCGTTACCATGGCGTGCCTCGCTATCTCCGGCGGCTATTAAATGACTACCTTCAGGACAGAGTGGTGATATGGACGGGTGGGGACCCGCAAATAGGCCGTCGAAGAGTTAGTTGTGGGGTTCCACAGGGGTCAGTTTTAGGCTAGATACTGTGGAACCTTGGGTATGATTAGCTCCTGCGCTATCGCTTGTCTCCCGAGATGAGACACATCTCCTACTACCTTTACCCTTGACCAATCAAAACTTCCGAAATTGCAGAGTCCTCCTAAGGACCGCTAGGATACCCTGAGAGTAATGTTCGCTCGTAATAGCGTAATATGCGGGCCTACTACCGAGGCATCGTAGTGGCATGCGCGAGCGATCCTGCGGCGTCTCTATTTTGGTGGAGAGATTCCCGCTGGGTTTTAATGGGTAGTATCGGACTTTTTTTAGCCCGATGAGTCCCACAGTACCATCCGTATGTAGGGTTTGCCTATATGCCGCGTACGGATGGACTGCGTGAAAGCATTTCCCAGCGTTAAATAAAAAAGGTGCAACTTAAAAGGTTGCTTATTGGAAAGCATTTTCTGGGGTTTGATCATGAAATAGTTTTCATACTGTCAGCCGTTTTTTATTACTTGAATATGCAATATTTTTTAAATTTTGTTGCTTCGTTTTCCAAATTATCGAGATCATCTCTAACAGTTTGTATGAAATTTATCAATGAGTCATATATTAAAACTGCTGTATTTAAGGATTCGTCTTTTTGTTGAAGAGTTTTATTTGAAGCATTTATTCTCTTCTTTTTTTTTGCCATATAGTAAGTAAGAGTACATACTCAAATGTATCAATTTTTTATGTAAACCTGCAGCTTCGGACCTTGTTTATGGTTTTCCATCTTTGTTTGAGGAAAAATTGTGTAAACAATGTTTAATTTCGTCATAATTTTCCGTTAAGGATTTCACAGCATCGGTACGGGCAGACCACCTAGTCTCACAAATAGACTTAATATTTAAGTATCTGCTCTTATAAAATGTTTGTAATACATTCCTCCTATGTGTAGAACTTGAAAAAAATACGTACAATTCTTGAACAATATTGATCATTTCCAAACAACTTTCTGCAGCAGCATTTCCAATTAAATTTAGTGAATGGTATAAGATGAGCAGGAAAAAATATGTTGTTTTATTCTGGATTGCAGTCCCTCATATATACCTAACATATTAAATGCATTGTCATAACTCTGACCCCGACAGTTGGTGATGTCTAAATCTAATTTATTTAAAAAATCCAAAATAACTTTTTCTAAGGTTTTAAAAAGTATGCGAAAATATAGGTAGCAATCCTAAAAATCTTGTTTTTGTGCCAGTTGCATGAACATAGCGAATAATGACGGTCAGTTGATCTACGAGTAGGTGTGAGGCACTATCATCGACACTCGTGGATATAGATGCATAAGCACAATCTACACTTGCATTTGTTTATCAATCAACGATTCGGCATAATTTGGATACATTTCAGCAATAATTACGAATTTTACGTTTTACGTAATAAGAATTGATTATAAAATTAAAAACCTAATTTTCGGGCCCCAAAAATTACGGGCCCTAGGCAGTTGCCTAGGTTGCCTAGGCCTTAGTCCGCCCCTGCCCATTCGCGTTGTTTTCCTCTAACATTGAGGACAGTAATATATAAGTTTGATTTTTTTTTGTATAATTTAAACTAAATAAATTAAATATATATATAAAAATCGTATTTTGCTAAACCTCTAACTGCAACCCTCGTAACTTACTTTCTTTTAATAATTGTATCATATGGCGTGATTGTATGCCAGATTCTGACAAGAGGACCAAATCATTTACGAAACAGAGATTGTTCGTCATTTAGTGTGCGGCCTTTTCTAATGTTTATCAGGGAAGAAAATCACTTGTACATGATAGGCAATAGGCTAATTGGCCTAAAATTCGTAATATCATGTGGATTCGTTTTTTAAATATTAGGATTACGATTAATTCCGACTATTGTACCGGTGTTTCTGAGGTTTCCAATATGAGATTAAACAAGTGAGTCAGCGGTTATGCTAACTGCGCATGAGCTGTTTTTATAGCCTCCTTGGTTATATTGCCCGAGCCTGGACTTTTATCCGTTTTCATCAAAGGATGTATACATTCAAGCAATGAAAAGTCATTGCTTGAATGTATATATCTTTTAAATCAAAGGGATTAATACAGCTTTAGCTCATCTATGCGTTAAAAGATAGGAATTGATGGAATTAAAATGAAATAAAAAAATTAAATTAAAATTTCTAGCTAATTTATGCGTAGCTAAAGCTTCTGCAGCGTCCGATACACCGTCCGATCAGTATCTCTAACGTGGTTTCGTAGCGTTTTTAAAACAAAAACACAAGCGATCAATGACATTCTTTTTATACATTTTTTTGCGACCGATGTTTGTTTTGCTACACCTAAATTATAGACATGTTTTATTATCAAAAACTAAAAAGTATAGACATATTTCATAGAAAGTAGTAAAAAATATATAATTGTTAATTTTTAATAGATAAAATTAGCTAATACACCAAAACGGCACGTAAAGTATTGAAGTTTTTGAAAGTTTTTTTAAATATATATTTGTAAGCACCTTATCATTAAACTTGTCGAGACTACTTGTTTATTATTTAGATAGGTATTTAATATGATTCATACATCTTAAAATAATTTACTATTAAAGAGTAAACATAAGGAACTTGAAATTTGTGTGTTTCGGAGAACTGTTGAACACACAAGTTAGTCCCATTTTATCAAGTTCTTTTTAATCTAGAAGAGTCATTTGGAACACATTATTTGAGCCACTTCTAAGTCAGCTCCACTGAGGTGATCCATCATTTTTTTTCTCCTACTAATCTATTAATTGTTATATGTTTATATCAATACTTTGCAAATATTTTATAGACATTTACTAAATTGATCTGATCACAATTATTAAAAAAATATCATGTGTTTATTTTTCATTGAAGAAATATTTTGAAATTTTTAAATAAAATAAAAAATTAAATTAGCTTCACGCTATATCCCGCACACAGCGGGGTAGGCAGAGGGAACCTAGTGTTAAGACACTCCGTTCCCCACATTCTGCCGAATTCTGGAGGCATTGCGTGTTGAGTGGCAGAACTCAACGCCGCGCTTAACCTCGACACCAGAGCGAAGAAATGGAAATATAAATTTAAGTAAATATTTCATCTCCTCGAGTGGGGATCGAACCCACAACCAGTCGGTTTTGCAGTCACACCTCGTGCCGCTGCGCCACGACCGGCCTCGTGAAATTTTTAAGCATAGCCATATATTAAGTTTTTAATATAAAATAAAATGTAGTAAAATTTACAAATTTAAGGCTAGCTGGACTTAAGTTTTGAACAGATATGTTCATGTAAATGCTAGTTTTTTTATTTTTCGGGGCAAATTTTGTAGTAAGTGAAATGGCCACTATAATGAGGTGGGCACAGATCAACCGGCTCCGGCTTTTATCTATTACATAGTTACTGAGAATTAATAATAATAAAAATGTACTGTAATGAAAGTACGCATAATATAAAATAGCAATAACGGTACAAAATTAAAAGAAAGTCAACAATATAACAGTAAAACAATTTATTTCGAAAATATAAGACGATACAATTACAAATTGATAAATTCCCTTAAGGTTAATAACAATGCTTCACTTAGTACAAATAAAAAAGCCATGATTTCGAATTCATTAAAGAAAATACTGTGAATATAATGTCTTAAAAGTTACGCTTAAGTGCAAGGGACTAAAATGGAGTCTTTAAAATGCAGACAATACTTTATTAATAATTCTTATAATAATTGTTTAGAAAGCGAGTCCAGCGTCCGCATAAGTGGTGAATATCTTCTCAATGGAGTTGGCGTATGCCGCAGTTCTCAGATCTAGACCCAGGTCGAATTTCATAGCTGTCTTCATTATAGCCTGGAAATATATATTTTTTTATTTATTTCTAGTTGATATGTATGTTTGATCACTTCAAGGAATATTAGTTTCTGTTATAAAATATGTTGTTATATAATAACAAAATAGTTTTAAAAACTAAAATAACATCCTTTATAGTATTTTAGTTATCCTGGTATTACTGACATCAATTACAATATTTTTTTTATAATGCTTTTTGTTATAATAATTTGGTTCTGGACTATGATGGAAATTAAGAACACTGGATGGAAGAAGTTAATCAAACCTTTGTGTGTCTGTGTGTTTTAAGTAAAATCTAAAAGTATTTACAAAACTTATTAAAACTTACCCTAGCTGACCTCTCCATGGTATAATCAAGTCCGGAGTGCACAATATCCTTCTCGGAGGCACCAGAGATCCTCTTCTGGAAGGACTCTGAGGCCGTCACGGGGATGCGACCACCAACGCGACCGAAACGTCTCTCTAGAGACTCTTGGACGGATTCTGGATAAAAATTTGATTGTATTTATTAGTATTCTCTTAATTAATAAACAATTAATGATGAGGCCAGTCGTGGTGCACGGGCACAAAGTGTGACTGTAAAATTGACTGGTTGTGGGTTCGATCCCCATTGAGGAAATGAAATATTTATTTACATTTATATTTTCATTTCTCTGGCGTCGGTGCAAAGCGCGGCGTTGATTCCGCCACTCAACACGTAATGCCTCCAAAACTAGGCGGAAAGTGGGAAACGGAGTGTCTTAACACTAAGTTTCCTCTGCCTGCCCTGATGTGTGCGGGATACAGCGTGAAGCTGATTAGTACGCTCTTAGCTAAGAATTTCCTCTATAAATTATATTGTTTTTCATATAAACATTTGTTATGCACAATTATTTTTTAAAAAATTTTGTTATATGTATTATATATTGAAAAAGAAATGGCCACTAGTAACAACGATTATATTCACAATTTATACCATGCAAATCTATATGAAGTTTATGTCGTGGTCATATTGTAAATTTAACGATTTCTAAAAATGATCGAGCATTAGTTGACCATATGATGATACTATATTAATAATCTGATATGTGACTATCGTATAATTAAACATTTCATAAATAGAATCGACAAACACATCATATACATAGTTATATACATGCTTAATAGAACTCACCTAAAAGATGATAATTGGATTCACGTTCATATTTGAACGTGAGACGTCCGTAAGACACGTGGTTCAAGTTCTTCAACCATTCGAAGAAGGAGACGGTGACACCTCCAGCGTTGATGTACAAGTCGGGGATGACCAGGATGTTGCGATCGATGAGGATCTTGTCAGCTGCTGGTGTGGTGGGGCCGTTGGCGGCCTCGGCGATGATCTATAATAATAATTATTTTTTTAAGTTTGTGAATGAATGTAATTAAAGAATATAAACGTATCATAGTGTGGTATCTGATAGTACAAGCGATGATGGCGAGATCATCATTCGATTTAATACTTTAGTCTTGATTTTGTTCCACCGATAAACACATGATGTTTATTATAAAAGTGAAAGTGAAGCCTATATTATTTCAATCCTTTTTTAAGATGGTATCTCAAAAAAATTATTTTAACGTTTTACCTCGCTAACCCAAGCAAAACTAATTGTATAGTACTGACTATCTGCACTTCTAAATTATTCCAAGCATTTATAGACAGCATATAATAAGTAGAGTATAAGGGTCTTTTTATGTCTTCTCTCTTCCTTTAGTAAATAGCACTAAATACTTACATATATAATTTCGATATTAGATTTATTAATCTAGGTCAGTGACCTATTTAAAATAAGATTTTTGTCAGTTGGACAATGGCCAGGTATGGCCGCATCACGAGTTGAATAATGACACAAATGTTTTTAAATTTAATATGTACCTACTTCTAATATGTTCTATAGATATGTCTATACAAAAAAATGTTTAAAATGTGTAAATAATATTTAACTAATAATCCATAACCTTCAATATAATTGAAGGTATGGTTACCTAATCTCACTTTTTTATATATTTTTTTTTTTTTTTATTTAGGCAAAGAAAACTTACAGCAATAATTTTATTGTATTTCGTTAAAGCCAAAGTTCATATACAAGAATAATTTACAAAATATCTTACTAGGTGAAGATAAGTAGAAAAAGGTGACCGCAGTTATCTTAATGTCGAGGCAATGCTATTTTTAAATAAAGGTGTAGATTACATCAAATTTTCTTATCAATTTATCATTGGCGCTAACGCTTATTTTTAACCCAAATACAAGGTCACAATTAAGAAACACAAAGCAATCGATGTTAAATTATAAGGTATAATAAAATATATAAAAATATATTAACTACTAAGCCCAGTTGTTTTTATATTATTGTTAACTAAAGTTTGACCATATGAGAATAACCACAGAAAACCATTTATAATGTCAAGAGGAAATCGTTATTGCTGAAAAAGGAGTAAGTTCGTAATAGTAAACGCCCCAGGCAGTTTAAACAAAATTGTACTTATAAAAATCAGCTTCACGCTGTATCCCGCACACAGCAGGGTAGGCAGAGGGAACCTAGTGTTAAGACACTCCGTTCCCCACTTTCTGCCGAATTTTGGAGGCATTGCGTGTTGAGTGGCAGAACTCACGGCCGCTTGCTCAAAAACAATTTGTAAGAGCCGCGCATCAGAATTTTGTATCCTCTTTACCGACAATTACCTACGAAACGGACTACTAAACAGAAGAAGGTCATAATATAAAGAAACTTAGAACATTATTTATAATTTAAAATATGTTAAAGTATCATTACAATTTACATAATAGACGCAGGAAACAAGGTCATTTAAAATAGATTTTCAAATTTATTTAAATCTGTTAATTAAATGAGATAAGGGGTAAATACCATATCAATGATAGATTATGATTTATATTGTGTTATATAATAAAATTTTAAGCACTATCAGATAAGATATTAAGAAACAACTTCAAATTTTGTTGTCACATAGCACCTATATAAATATAGGTTTGGAAATTTTTGTATTTATTGGAAAAACCCAAATGGGTTATTAAACAAACACGCGGCGGTCAGTGACAATAATTGAGTATGTTTTTTTTATTACAAATCACAATTAAAAGGGCTTATGGTTTAGTATTATTATTATGATCACTAAAGCATTGACTAGGTGCTATTTGGATATTAGCACACGTCCAATGATGTCAGCGACGACGCCAGGGTGATGTTTAGGTGAAATATTGCATACTAATCATTTAATATTTATTACTTTTAGGGCTGGGAATTCTACTGGAAACATGTACTGATAGACAGAGAGCCCATATTACTCAGTAACTATGTATTTCATCTAATAGCAAAACTTTGTTGTTCTTATTTTTGTAGCAAATTTCCGCGATTTCTGTATCGACGTTTCACCGACAATAACATAATTGAGACCAATAACAAAATCATGACATCTACAGTACGATCGACGAGCGGCCTGCCTTGGCGGAAGTTAGCTGCAGACGGCTGCGCAGATTTCATTTTAGGTTTTTTCTTTTGATTAGTTCCTTTCCGAGTGAACTATGTGTTTAAAGTTCAGAAAGATTAACTTTGGAATTAACTCTAGGGTCATAACTCGTCGTCTCGTCGTACTGTACTTAATTAAATAACATTTGAAAGTAACAAAAATAATAATAAATCATACCTTAGCTTGTATTTTGTGTGCATTTTCCTTGTGGATGACCTGCTCGACGGCGGCGGGCACCAAGATGTCGCACTTCTCGTACAACATGTTCTCGCCCTCGTAGGGCTTCGCGCCGGGGAAGCCCACTATAGTTCCATTGTCAATCCTGTAGTCTTCAAGGGCCTGATGTAAAGAGTTAAATTTTAGTGTAAATTTGCATTTCAAAAATATGTTTCTATGGAAGTTGATAGTTCTTTCTAATTTCTTATGAGGTTACGATCTTGGCCTGACTCGACTCGACTCGGGGGAATTATTTTCTTTTCCGAGCTCTAGTAGACAAAGCGCGGTGTTGAGTTGCCATCAATTGACAAGCAATGTCTCGAAAATTGGGCGGAAAAAGAGAAATGGAGTGTCTTTCTCTCAGCCTACCCTTTGTTGGACAAAGTTATTTTAAGAGTCCATTCATTCCTTTAAGTTGCCAACTTGACTAAGCTGATATGAGGTTGGTTTACAATTGATTATTGGAACTTTATATTACCATAGTGATTAGTGATGTTATTAAACGGTGTGATACTTATAATAGATTTTTTTTTTCAATATTACATTAAAACAAACAACAACATAATAACTACTAAATACATAATAATATAGTAATAGGAAAATGATATTACAGCAAATAATAAATAAAGTGATGTAAGAAGTTCATTGATGGTGAATACCTTCTTGAAACATCGGTCTATCTTAAGTCAAGATAAGATTTGATATACACTTTCTAATATTGAAGTGGGTAAGTGGAAAAGTTATATCTCAATAATATATCAACATAAAAGATTTGTTTCGGCAAATCAAAATTTTCCAATCTTCATGATAACTGTTGCTTTGAAAGAAATACGAGTTTCTATTACGTTTAATAATAACGACATTAAGGTACATATACGTATATTTATATACTTATAAATTTCACAAATTATTATTTTATAGTAATATTTTAACTCATGTGACAAGTATTTTATAATTTCTATTGAGTACCTATATAATATAATCGAATTATAATGGAGAGGACCTCTTTACTCCACTCTCTTGCCTTTTTTCTTCCCTTTCCAAGAATATATTAATATTGAAAATAAAAATATCAAATTCCTACTATCTACTCCGACATAAAATAGAAATTAAAACCATGTTTTAATTATTATATATATAAAACATATTTCTCGTAATAATTATCTGTTAAATTTAATTTATTTAAAGCAACCTCACACTAACACATATAGGTATAGAAACACAATTACACTCGAGAAGGATAAAGATAAAATTGAATTGAAGTACATGGTTTATGGAGTACCACTCGATATTTTTAATAAAACAAGATACACGTTTAAAATTCAAACCATAAATTTTACATTATTTTTATTATATTTTTTACAAAAAAAATTAAATTAAATTTGATATTTTTTCAGTTCTGTTAGAGACAAAATAATGTAAAGAATAAAGTTTATCGCATATCGTAAATTAAAGACACTTTTATATTTAACTGGCAGCCATCGCAAATAAAATAATAAAAAAAAAAATAAACGAAAAATCACAAATATAAAACAATACATAAATATTTCACGTTATATAAACAACAAAGTATGCAATTTATACCTACTGAAAGATTCTCGAGACGGAATCAGATTAAAACGTCAGTTCTAGCCCTTGCCAGGGTTATTTCGTTAGTGCGACCTACATTGATAGGTTTCTAGCCCGAGTATGATTGCCTATCTAATATCAGTTTTCACAACTTATCACAATACTAATATTTAACTTTGTCATTAATAGTTATTTTATTTTATATTAATATAATAAAACTGAACAATTTGTTTGTTTGTTTAAACGCTAATATCTCTGGATCTGGATTTACTGGTCCGATTTACTTTTTTTGCTACATTACTTTGGAGTGCTGTAGCCTTAAAAAACGAAATAACAATTATAATGAAACCCATTGAATTGCTTTTGGCGCGTGCGCTGCTAAAATAGCTAAATATATGTCAGTACATTGTATGACAAACATATTCTAGTTTATTAATTGTAAAATAACGTCCGCGACACCGTCTTTCTATCTCTTATAAATAAGTACACATTAAGGCATTTTTTTTACACAAAATAATTACAAATTTCAAGGCATTATTTCTCCATTTTTTATTTGACATTTGTATTGAAACTTACGAGCGAAAGTTATTTCATGATCAAGGAAATTATGTGAAGATCAACTTTGGCTTCAATTGTATTCCGCTTATAGCACGGTAGGCAAAGAAGGAGCCCCTAGTGTTAAGACACTCCGGTCCCCACTTTCCGCCGAATTCTGGTCATTAGACGCATTGTCTGTTGAGTGGTGAAACTCAAGAAAATCACAGTAAAAAAGACATCAAAGTGAAGAAATGAAAATATTAAAACATTTAACTAAAAATGTAACATATAAATAATTAATAATAATACCATCGTTTGTATGCGAGAAAATCGAGTTATTATAGTGTCATTAATTCTATAAATATGTATACAAAAACAAAACTCGTTATTTTCTTGACTTCAGCATGCCATTACGATTTGAATCAAGTGCAAAAACTGAGGTAAACGAACCTAACGCCTATCCCTGATCGAAAAATAAATGGATTGTAAACATTAAAGTAATAACTACTGTAAACATAGAATGGAACAAAATATAAATAAATGTATGTCCTTATATATGTATGTATGTATGTATGATGTAGGACTCTAATTTCAACAGCTATTAAATAAATATTTAACATTTTTAGTTTTATTTAAAATCCAATCTCGCAAATAGTTAATATAAAAACTAAAATTTATTAGTAAGTAAATATTATACATACCTATAATAATGTTTCCGCTTTGCTAACAAGTTATAAAGATAAAGCTAGGCAAATATAATATTTTTTTATTAATCGTAATAACAATAACAATATGTTTTACAACATGTTTGTTATATACTATATTTTAATCTCGCGATCATTCGATCGTAGATGACGTAACGTCAATGTAACATCAAGAACGTGACAAAGTAGTGATGTGACTAATTTAATTAATTAATTTAAAATATAAAAACAATTATCTTAAGCTTTCGTATAGAATTATAGATAAAGTTTTGATAACTTAATATAACGTTGTTTTAATTTAATTTGACCTTGATTTATGTATTTATTTTGTCTCGACAATTCTGTTGCGTGATTCAAGTTCAAAGCTATTTAATATTTTAAATAAAAATATTGACTACACCACACTATCTTTGATTTCTTTATTTGGAATTGTTTTGGTTTCAGCTATTTTTTATTTACATTTTTTATATTATTGATAACGATATAATAATGAGAATTCTTAAAATAAAAAAAAACATGATTTAGGCATTACGCTTTTCATCACATAACAAGACAATACAAGACTTTCACAAAATGAATTAGACTTTTCTACCCTATCAAGAAAAATCTCTATAAGTAAATAATACTAATTCCCACGCTTATTTAAATCTTACCTTAGGGTCGATACCGTCAGGGTTGTGTATGGCGCCGTCGTGCTCAATGACTCCGATGCAGGTGGCGCCGGCGCGGACCAGGTAGCGGCAAGTGTGGAGGCCCACGTTACCGAAGCCCTGCACTATGAACGTCTTGCCGCCCCAGCCGGGTGTGGTGCCTTATTTTTAATAAAAAAAATGTATTTATCATGTATGGAAGCTATTTTTTTATGTATATTAGGTAGAGAGAGGTAGAGAAAGCTTATTTATACTTTAATCATTGTGTATGGGACTTAGTGGGAGTATTCAATGTCATATTTTGTCTATTCAGATTTCAGACCGAGAGAAATATATAATACTATTCTTTCTCTCACTTCACCAGAACGCACAAAAAAATATTTTAAAACATTACAAACATTATTTTTTCTCGGTTTCACTCTAATATATAAGTACATTGAATTATAATTTATTTTATTTTGTTTTAACGCGTATGACTATGTGTCTAGTCACGTTCGATGGGTAGCTATTTTGTTTTATACTACGTATAGTGAGAAAATGTTCTATAAATGTTGGGTATCTATATATAGGTTTGGTTATAAACGTTAATATTGTGCTATATAGCGTCCATAGATGTAAGAAAATGACTTGTTTACCGAACAAGATACTGTCAAGATTGTGAGTAAAATTCACTGAGAAATATCTAATAATCTTATCAAATTTTATAAGAAAGACTAATTTACTTTAAACACTTACCTTCAATAATAAATTTAGTAGAAATAATTTAAAAAATCTTTGTTCTTTGAGTTAAAGTAAATAAATAATCAATTGTTATTTTTTTTTATTATTTCTTAATATACTAAAAAAAATAATTTGATTTTAGTTAACCATTTTTTTTACATAATTCGTAATTTAGTCACAAATATCGATTTTTATAAACACTTACCGATCATGCTCATGTAATTAGCTTCATTGATGAAGTTTTCCAGACCGTGGAACACACCTCTGCCCGTCGCTGACACTCGTCCGTGAATACCCCCCTGGATAAAAGTATTTTATGAAAAATGAAAAACTAAAACTATACTATAATTAAAAAGGATTCTTATTTTTTTAAAATACATTTACAATTTATATATAATGTAAATATGAATTTTTTTTTACTCTTATTTCTCGATTTGGTCAGTCGATTAAGAATTTATTATACGATGGCAAACCTACTGTCGGCGTAAACAAAAAGTAATTATATAGTATAGCAAAAGTAAAAAATTATACAGGCACCACAATTTTTAATCATATTTTTTTGTAATAAACTAGCAATTTGAAATGTGCGTTAAGTGTGATAAATTCTTTTCAAATTTGTAAATGTGTAAGGTAACAAATATTTTGTGTGTAAAATTTAAAATTACAATGTAATTGAGTAATATAGATTTGGACGGCCTTTTAAATATTTACTATTTTAAACGATTTTTGACGATTTGAAAGCAAAAATCTTTTAGAAAGCATCAATTAACAAATTAAACAAATAAACTTGTAAAATTGAAAAAATAAACATTTTGTTCATTTTTTCTACGTTATTTAATTTATAAATTTATTAAGGTACTACAGTCAAATGTCAAACAAATGTACTAAAATGATATTTTGATATATAATAAATATTTCTTCTGACCTACCTGATTGATAGGCTTGCCGGTGACGCAAGCATGGGCGTTGATGTCTTGATAGCCGACGGTCTTGGCGTAAGTGTCCGCGATCCAAGACATCTCGCGCTCACCCGTACCCATATCTGGGGCAGGCACGTCCACACCGGGCCCTGTGGACAGTAAGATGGAAAATTATATTTCATTCTACATAGTATTTTATAACAATCTTCTTTCTCATCATCAAATTCTTCCACATATTTACGTGTAAATGAAGAATATATTTTTTCAGTTTCACGGTGTATCCCGCATGTAGCAGAGTAGGAGGAGGGAGTGTAGTGTTAAGACACTCCGCTAAGTGGGGATTTTCCGCCGAATTTGTATGTCGAGAGACGGAACTTACCGCCGCGTTTTGCTTCGACACCAAAGCTAAAAAAATAAAATGATAAATATTTCCTACCTCGAGTTGGGATCGAACCCACAACCCGTTGTGTTTACAATTACGCGCTTGTGTCCAAGCGGCACGAATTGGCAAATCAAATGTATATATAATGCACTTCAAATTAGTTCCAATTGTCATTTATATAAGGATAAGTGTGACTGCGCAAATGTGGTATTTACAAAATAACCGCGAAGTAGATTTTTTTTAATTTAACTGTTTTACAATAAAGGAAAAACAAAATTACCATGTTATAAGGATGTTTTTTCATGTTAATAAAGAAATATAGTGCATTAAAATTGTATATTTTTAAAGTTGCATTTATTATTTTTGTGGAAGTTGATTTATAATTCAAAAAATCAATAGTATAATTATAGTAGTAAAAAAATACTATTAAAATTAAACAGAATTTGTATGAAAATCATTTATATAAAAATCAAATTAATAATGACATAGAAAAAAAAACATTTATTTAGTTTTAAATTTCAATTAACATCACAGACGTGGAACAGACTGCATAAAATTGCTACCTCAACTTATTATAATTTATACTAACCGCAAATAATATTACGTTGGCAAAATTACGAAGTAGATGTCTAAGGATGAGTCATTACAGAATGCTCTTAGAAAAGATACGCCCACTAATATTTTGTTATAGAAATATTTTCTACAGCTTCAATAGTTGTGTTATTCTATTCTTTAGTAATTATATCGAGGCCAGTCGTGACGCAGGGGCACAAGTGTATGACTAACTTGTGTAAACGCGACAGGTCGTAGGTTCAGTTTCCGCTTGAGGAATTGAAATATTAAATATTTTAATTTCTTCGCTCTGGTGTTGAGGCAAAAATGTGTTCAGATTCGCCACTCAATACACAATCCTTCCATAATTAAGCTAAAAGTTGGAAACGGGGGTCTCAACTCTAGGCGCTTTGCCCACCCTGCTCCATGCGGGATTCAGCGTGAAGCTTAAAAAATGTATGAAAACCAGATAATTATTAAGCAAAATATGCAGAATATAATAACACCTCTATATAATAATACATAACTATTGTACGTAAGTGGAAAATGTCAATAAGTAACCATTATTTAAATAAGAACGCGTGTAAATGACTCCAAGTCCATAAATTAAACATTATGATGGAGGTTTTGTAGCAAAAAGTGTGTAAATTCAATTAGTCTCATTGAAATTTGAAATTATTAATTAAAGCACTTAGTCCATCAACACTATCATTAGAGTAAAAGTCCATAAATTTGTTAATTTCAAGATATCAGTTATCACTTACTAGATTGTGATTTCCTATCAAGAGCATACGAATTTTAATTAATAGATAAGAGAGATGATCAGAAATTGCTTGTTGATAAGCAATTTACTACACGGTAAGCAATTTCCAGAGAACGGTTATTGACTGTGGGAAATGTTTTCATCAAAATTGAATTAGGTAGTCATATCCATACTTACTATAAAATCGTAATGGATCGATAGATATATTAGAAAATATTTTATTGGTGGCATTTAATAACGTAATAGAACGAAAAACTGACTGAGTCATATCACTTAACACGCTATGCTCCAGAATGCGGCAGAAAGTGGGGAACGGAGTGTCTTAACACTAGGTTCCCTCTGCCTACCCTGCCGTGTGCGGGATACAGCGTGAAGCTGATTTAATTTTAACGTAGATTAGTAAACTTATAAATACTAAGGTCAAGCGGGCGAAGCTGCGAGCGGGTTGCTAGTATTAAATGTAAATATAATCGAATAAATCTAGAGCATAATATTTACATACACACATACGTAAATACATAAATATTTAGGTACATATTTATTTTCACACTACAGCTTTAGGTCGTGATATTGCAATACTATATCGATAGTATACATCATTTTATATGTACATACATATAGATAGATTTGTTTATATTTCTAAAGATTATGTTTCTACTTGAAAGTGACGTATATGTAGAATAAATATTTTTTATGGCAAAAGTGAAATTAAAACTGTTTAATTGTTTTTAGTAAAATCACAAAAACACATCTTGTAGTAATATTTATTTCAATAAAATCTAAAATACCTACAATACTGTCGCGATCCATACTAAAATTAGTTCCGTGCTTTTTTTAGAAACTAGCAAAACAGCCACGTTTATTAAAATATTGGATCATTTTCAAGGATGTTTTATTGTAGTATTAGCTATTTAAGTGAAGGTTTGCTTTATAAAATAATGTCAATAATATATTATTATAATAATAAGGCATTTCTCTGGGCATACTCCATAAATTGCATAAAAAAATGGATAGCAATACTTAGTAGATACTTAAAATTGAGTGTTACTGTGCGTTATAGGGAGCTGGGATCTTAGTGTTGAGACGCGCCGTTCAGCATTTCGGCCGAATTTTGGAGGCATTGCGTGTTGGGTGACGGAACTCAACGCCGCCCTTTGCCCCGACACCAGAGCAAAGAAATGAAAATATAAATTTAAATTAATATTTCTTTTCTTCGAGTGGTTATCGAACTCACAACCGGTCATGTTTAGTCATATTTGGCCCCTGCGCCACGACTGGTATCAATACTATAAAAATTAACAGCAAATTTATATATAGTTTAGAATCTCTTACCAATAAATCCCTTTTTGGCCAATTCCAAAGTGAATCGTCTTGTGATCTTCTCGAGCTCGTGTTCAGAGTACTCCTTAGGATTGATTTTGATTCCGGCCTTGGCGCCGCCGAAGGGCACGTCCACGCACGCACACTTGAATGTCATTAAGGCGGACAAAGCTTTTACTTCGTCTCTTGTCACGTCGGTTGAGAATCGAATACCTGTTGAAAGGGAAAAAAAACAAATATTTAATAGATACGTACGTGAAAATTACATAGTATTTTTTTTATTTTCAGCCTGTCCTTTCTTATTTTTACTAGGATAAGACGACTTGCAGTTTTATCCTTCGCAATCCATATAAACAAATTACGCAAGAATTTTATCGAATGCCGTAACTGCTGTCATAAATATTACAGACGACAAGCCAATGTAGATCTACTGCACACGTAAAGTTTGATCAGGTGTAACAATAGGTATGTACGTCCATTCCATATTATAAGAATAAGACTTAATGCGCATATATAATTAACTAATATTACTATATTTCTTCTAATGATAAAAATGGTTATATTTTTTATTTAAACTTCACGCTGTATCCTGCATAGGAAAGTAGGAAAAGGAAACCTAAAACTTAGTAACGACACTTCACTTCAAGGCATTTCCGTTTCCTACTTTTTCCCGGGTCCTGGAGGTATTGCGTGTTGAGTGGTTGGACTTGATTATGTTTCGTTGATTATTTTGCTATTTAATCATTACTTATACTATATAAAAACGAGAAAGAAAGTTAAATGACAAAAAAAAATATTTTCGAGTATAGCTTACATGATAACTCATGAAAATGGCACATACATAATAATCATCGTTAAAGTTTACCACGTAGTGATAATGATTATTACAGGAATAGACAAGTGTTTCAAATTAGAATATTAATAATAATTTAATGAGCATTAATTTCGTTCCATATTTTTAATATCTTTCCTAATATATTTTTTATAATAAGCTAAATGTTGTTTCAAATAGTACCTACACGAGTATATGAGTATATTTCAAATATTTTTCAAGAGATTTTGTCAAATTGCATTTTTGAGCATCGAACTCAATAAATTTATAGAAGTAATAGAATCAAAGTATAATTCTATTAAAATAAATAAATTAAAAAAATAAGAACTCTTTTTATAGACCACATCCATGTCACTTCTAGTATATTTTAATCATATGTTTGGAAAATTACATTAGGCTGAATAAATGTAGGTGGTTCATTTTATTAAATTTCTTTTGTCTATGCTACCATTGGTCAAATACATGCGACTAAAAACGTATTTACAATCTAAATAGTCGATGACGTTACTATCAATTCAGATGTTTATAGACATTTATCAAACCAATAATTCTCAATTTCCTTTCACTAGATCGATAAAAGTATTTTTTATTTTGATAAGGCGTATCCAAAGTGATTATTATTATTATCATCAACATTTAAACATAGCAACAGATTGGTGATGTCATATGCAGACGTTTAGAAACGTGACCGAGAGCTAGGTCTAGTTTACTTATTCATTTGCAAATTCTTGGCAAATATAAATATATTGTGTTAGTTTTTAGTACATTATATAAGGTAACAATTGGATTTGAGCTGGTGTTGCATAACGCTGTGACGCCCCCGACTGCGTCACAGCCGCGCCTCCTGTTACCATCGGCCCACTGTAAACAGTACGTGGGGTTTTATCTGCTTACTCTGTATAAGCCAATCAACACTTTGCTCTTTATGTGATATAAAAAAATATTGAATATTATATTATATTTGCAATTTTATTGTTTTTTACTTTTGTGAAATAGATATACTTGAAAATTCTATAATATTATTTTACAAACATCATGGGACTTAACCCGAACTGTGCTCTCGCACAAAAATTGCCGACGTGGGTTCTAAAGCCGCTACGCTGAAGTGGGACTGGGCCGGACACGTCTGCCGCATGCCTACAGAGTCTTGGGCGAAATCTTCCACCAGCTGGATCCCAAACTCTAAAAGGAGAATTGGCAGACCGAAACGGAGATGGCGAGACGAGCTGGACAATTACAAGCCTGACTGGTGTTCAATAGCACAAAATAGACTAGAATGGAAAAAATGGAGAGAGGCCTTTGCCCAACAATGGGACAGTACAGGCTAGGGGAAAAAAAAAATGGGACTTATATAAAAATGTATTTTACGGTTCCAGTTCTCTACATACATAGATAGGTATGTCTTGTCGGTAAAATTGTTTTTCTCGTTAGTGTACCGCGGATGTGAGCAATTGTCTCGTTTATTGTATATATAAATTAATCTTTAAAATGTTCACGTGAACCACGTTACAGCTTTTCATAATAATATTATATTTTATAAAGATTCCTTCGAACATATATATATTACATAAATAGCAGCAGTAAAAGCATTCAGGGAGTTTTAGGAATTAATGTTATAATATAAAATTGTCCGTATTGTAAATTAAAATGGAACCCAAAATATTTTTATCGTAATCGTAGAATGATTTAACAATTTTCAAATCACTTTTAGTTGTGATCGAAATTATTATATTTACGAAATTATAAGAATTTTCGAGAATGCGTGATAAATATATTTTATAAGTTAACGCTCCGTATTTTGTATTTATTAGAATACGTGTATATAAGTTTGAGGCCAGTCGTGGCGCAGCGGCACGAGGTGTGACTGCAAAACCGACTGGTTGTGGGTTCGAGGAGATGAAATATTTACTTAAATTTATATTTCCATTTCTTCGCTCTGGTGTCGAGGTTAAGCGCGGCGTTGAGTACTGCCACTCAAAACGCAATGCCTCCAGAATTCGGCAGAAAGTGGGGAACGGAGTGTGTTAACACTAAGCTCCCTCTGCCTACCCTGCTGTGTGCGTTATACAGCGTGAAGCTGATAAAATAAAAAAAGATAAAACGTGTATATAAAATTGCAAAATTCTATGTTTAACAAAAGCAAAAAATATCTAATAATATACTATATCTAACAAAAACTAAACAATTGAAATATAAAGTGAAGCCTTAAAAGTCGTTAATCCTATAAGTCTCTACCAACAATAAAGTATAGCAATGATAAACAGTCCTTGTTAAACCTCTATACTTTTTCGGGTACCTAAAATTCTTTGTATTCTTCTTTTTTTACATGTTATTCTTCTGTTTTATCTACATATTTCTACTTCTTATTTCTAATTTTTGTAGTGTTTCGAATGAAAAAAATGGTTACATTATATTTTAACATTGTTCGGGTTTCATGCCCAAAGTGTAAAACGAGACCCTATTATTAAAACGTTGATGTCTGTCTGTCTGTCCGTATGTCCGTCTGTCACGAGGCTGTATATCGCGACCCGTGATAGTTAGATAGTTGAAATTTTCACAGACGATGTATTTCTGTTGCCGCTTTAACTACGAATAAGTACTAAAATACAAAATATAAAAAATATTTAAGGGAGGCTCCTCCAAAAATCTGATTTTTGGGTGTTTTTATAGATAATGGTACGGAAACCTTTGTGCACGAGTCCAGCTCGTACTTGGTCGGGTTTTAATATTTAATTTTGTTGGTACTACTTGAAATATATGTGAATATGTCCAATGATTTATATTTTCATACATTTGTGATCAATTTATGTTAATAGCTTATTCCCTAATATTATTTTGGTATATTTTATTAAAGGATCTGGTTATCCACAAAAAATGATTTTTTACGTGTTTTTAATATATATTTTATAGGTAAAACGTTATAACCAACCAAGACGGTAAATAAAAAAGAAATTACCATAAATTAGTTATTTCTAAGAAAATGTATCAGAGACGATTTTAAATAATTAAAGCAAAAAATATTATAATCTAGTCCATGATTTGTCGTTCAACCTGTGCTCAGAATTAAGCGAAAAGAACATATCAAAATATTTTCTTAAAATAGAATTTTCCAATTTTTATATAGCTATAAGTACATCTATTTGTGACTATTTGACTAAAAAGTTTTCTAGTATGGGCAATGGCGTTTTCTAAAAAAGTGCTATCGAATTTTGTGAAGTGTTGTTCTGATTTATAATTATATCATAAAAAAATCGTTTAGAAACTAAGCAAAATCTGTACTCTGTAAAGTAATCTGTTGTCTGTGTTGTATTCAATTTATCTTAACAATTTTGCCCGGTCTGATGATTCAGTATAGTCTACTTAAGTATAACTCTAATTGCTAAGATGGAGGTCGTAGATTCTACTATCAATGCTTATGTTCACATGACTTCTACAATATAATTAATTATATATTACAATTAACATGTTTGTCAGTTTAATTTTACTTTTTTCTTTATCTACTTCGGGATCTATTAATATTAATATGTAATTAGAGCAAAAATGCTTATAATACCATTTATTTACTTTACTTTAATTGCAGTACGGTAATTCAAGCATTTTTTGTAGCCTATAATAAACCTGCAGGGGGCCAAAGAGGTTATGCTCAAACAGATTTTGGTTATCTACGTAACATTACGGTCGGCGAAATCACGTGTCTTCTGTGCTATAAATAAAAAATCCCCATTAACAATAAGTGAGACAGCTGGACTCGCGGTGATGTAAGTAGCGAGGAATGGTTTAATAGAGCCTACCTCCTTTTGTTGGGGTTCTGTGCGAAGAATGCTGTGCCCGATATCCTAAAATCATTTCATAATCGCCGGAATCACGTCTCAGTGGGAATTGAATTTCGAGAATGTGGTCACATGGCTGCATTAATTTGAGGATACCGGCCACCTTCTTCTTTTTCTCTTCAATTGAAACTCTGGATTTCATGTCCTCAACTAATTTGTCTTCGATTACTTGACACGACCGATGGAAAAAATACTCCACCATGTCAAAAAATCTGGGATTAGCACTGGTCGGTATGTCTTTGAGCCTGTCTGGGATCTCATGACTTGCGTAGGTACGGCAACAAACGTTTACAGCTGCAGGCGTGATCTTTAGCATATTATTGACTGCCTCATTTTGGATGTTATTTTTGAGGGGCGGCACAACCGATTTCGCTATATTCTTAAGGTGTAACATTTTGTCTGGTTTAAGTACTTAAGTCCGGTGAGGTATCGGGTCGCCCTACGATTTAAATCAAAATACACAAATTCACGATTACAATTAACAACCAGCAGAGACGACCCGCCCCGACGGACTGCAAATCGAGCCCGACAACGACTAGCTGACTCCACGAAAGTGATTACAATTTACAAAGTGTTCATAGAGTCATAGACACGACAGCGACAAATAATCACGAACGGTGATCATGCGGGTGTGCTGTCTCTTTCTAATGCGCAAGTTTCATATACAAAAAATGTACAGAGTGTGTGCAATTTTGTTCAATCTTGCTGTACTATTTATTATTTGTTGTTTAGCAATATTATTATATTAATTTTCATAGGAGATAAATATAAAAAATGTATATGTATAATAATATAAATAGATACCTATTTTAGATTTAGCTAAAATATAAAATCCATAGACAATTCTTTACCTTTATAACTTTATCATAACATAGCTCAAAGAGAATACGTTAGTTTTAGAATTTATTTGCCCATAGACAACTGTTTGTTAAATATTTTACAAATTGTAATGTTTACAATTCGTCTAATACAAAAATAGATATTACAATGATTTGCATATTATTAAACAAAACGCAACGTAGTTTCTTACTGTTCATTTGACTAACAATCAAGTACCTATTTGCCATATAACCAGGTGAGAAATGTCAATTTACTTGCTAATCGTACCCATGTAAGCATGTGTTTTTTTTACTATATTTAAATTAATAATTCGTTTATAGTTTTAACAGATAATAAGTCAAAAATGACGATCCCTAGTGATGAAAATCAAGTTGCCGATAAAATTAACATACTACCAGATGAACTATTAATTCATATATTCAAATATTTACCTTTGGATACTATTTTGTCTTGTGAAAATGTGTGCAGACGGTGGCGAAAGTTGGCTCTAGATCCAGCTATCTGGAGACGCATTGTTTTAGTATATTCAGGTAAACCAGGTCAAACTGAGGTGAGCGAAAAAAATTTAAGCATAATATCATCCCATAAAGACTATATTTACTGTATAAAAGTTCAATATGTATATTGTTATTCCACGTTAAAATCTGTGATAGAACAATGTAAGAATTTAATAAGCATAGAACTGGTTATGTGTAGAATAAGTAAAGAATTCGAAGATGACATTGTACAGTGGCCAAAGTTAAAAAAGATTAATTTAAAAAATTCTATATTATTAGTAAACAATGTTGATTTATTGATTAAGTTTAATCTATATAAGGAACTGAAATACTTGGCTTTATCTGACTTTGGCCTTACTACGACTAATTGTGATACTTTATTGTGTTGTAATCATTTAAGCCATATTTTTATTGAAAAAATTAAACATTTAGAAATAAGCTTTATGAAGGAGTTGATTATATCTCAAATGAATATATTAGAAACTCTACATATATATGGTGGTGATTCTATTGATGATAATACTTTTAAATTAATGTCTAAATGCCCCCTATTAAAAGATTTAGCTATAATAAGATGTGAAAATTTAACTGACAAAGGTTTAATTTCACTGACATGTTTAAAAAGCCTTGATCATATACAAATATGGAATAATACACATTTTACTGAATTAGCACTACTTAAGACCCTTGGTTGCCCTTCAATGATTTCATTAAAGAGCTTAAGTCTTTCCAGGATACAAAATATAACTCCTGGTATAGTTGATATAATATCAGAATATTATAAAAATCTTAAATTTCTAGCTTTATATCAATGTCAAAGAATAATAAATACAGATTATGAGAAACAACTCAAGTCTAAATTTCGAAATATTGAAGTGGTTCTTTATTAATTAAAATGTATTAATAAAAGTGGTTGTTGTGACATAGCACCACAGCTAGAAACGCGAAAGTTGTGGGTATGTTTTCCACTCAGAAAAAATATTTTCATTTTGTCACTATGATATATTATCATAGTAAGGAAAAGAAAATATTTAGAGTTTAGCCAACCAAACATTGTCTTAAAAATTATGTAGAAAATTAAGGACAGTGACTTACACTAGTTTTTCTCCCTCGCTATAATATGTGGGATACAGCATGGAGGTAATAAAAAGTCTTTATAAAATTCAAAATGTAAGTGTATTTACAATAAAATGATGGCATTGTAATGTGATATAGATTTGTAAATAATAAGTAAATCCCTTAAAGAATTGACAACTGTATTGTACTAAAAACAAAATGTTTATAGGTAACTATTATGATATTTCATTATTATGTTTTTTAAAAAAATGTAGACTAAAGATATTTTTTTTGGACCATAAAGTACAAATAACAAAAATAATAAATTATAAACATTTTGGACATCTAATCAATCATAACACCAAAAGTGGTTTTACAGTCGAGAATTGAATCTGTATGTACATGATTTTTAAACTGTACAATGAAATCTCAACTGTTTACTTGAAATATTGTATCTAACGTGTACATTATCATATAAGTTTAATGATTATAAAAATATACTTCTACCTCACTTTTTACTTGAGACCACTTATCACTATAACCCATTCGTGTCTTCTAAATTGAAAAGACAAAAGTCAAAAACATTTAAAATACCTAAAGTTAATAGACTATTCAAATTCTTGATTAAATATATATTTTAATCAGATGGTTATTTAGAATTTTTCCTCTAAAATGGTGTAAAAAAAACTATTAACTAATTAAAAAAAATCACAAAACTTTTAAGCTTTTTAAGTAGCAAAATATTTAAAGCAAATATATGTTAGAAAATAAAACTAATTGAAATTTTCATGTTATTGAAAGGTATTTCATATTTTTTCAAATACATTCTACAAATTTATCCAAAAACAATAACATTAAATAACAAAAAATAATATTTTGTTCAAATTTTTACTTTTACTCTGTACAGATCCTTTTTGGTGTAGTACAGGAACAAAGATAATATGTATTACAAATACATACTTAAACTAGTACACAATCTAAAAACATTAATTAATAAAAAATATATATGGATTTTCTAGCACTATTCAATATTTTCAATTAACTTAATGTATATTATATGAAGCCATCGCGCCGAGCGACCGACTGCAAGCGGCGGTTGTAAGTTCGATTCCTATTATGGGAAATGAATTATTTTAATTTTGTCTCTGGTAACAAAAATAACTAGTGCTGCCTTGAGTTACGCCACTCAGCAATGTCTAGAAAATTGGGTAAATGGGAAAAGTGTCATCACACTAGGCTCCCTCTGCCTACCTTGCTATATGCGGGATACAGCGTGAAGCTATAAGAAAATCTTAGTTTAGATGTGTACAACATTGTACATACAACCAATAATTTAAACAATGGTAGTATTAGTCTTTTCTAACAAATAGTAAAATATATATATTTCACTGAAAGTAAAATGTTGATGTCACAGTTTTTTATTATTTTATAAACGCAGCTTATTCATTATTAAAGATCATACTTGTGTTAAAATATTTCTGCCCATTTACTATTTTTATGTAAAATCGTAAAATCAGTTGTTGAAATATTCCCTATTTAAAATATATTTTTTTCGTATATATTTTTATATTATCTATTTAAACACCATTTACTAATATGTAAAACGGTAATTGAGGAGTTTTAGAAATTGAAATTTTCATTAAATATAAACAGGACATTTTGCACTGACTAGAATGTGCACGAGCTATGTGTAAAAACTGATACCATAGAGATAATGTTAATTTTAAATCCATTGAATTTACATTAATAAACAACATATATTCATTTATTTTCTTTATAACTTTTAGGGTTCCATACCTTGAATGAAAAAGAATGGAACCATCCCATACCGGATCACTTTGTTTACTGATGTCATTCACATAGAGAAAAAAAATATTACAAACTTAAATTTGTAGCTCATTTATACAAAATAATTTCATACGCCAGTAGATACGTACAGAACCTTCGGTGGGCGAGTCCGACTCGCACTTTACTTCTTTTTTTATTTCTTTGAAATCATAAGAGCAACATATTAAAAATTATATTGGTGAACCGGTTCCATTTATTTCTTTTATAATTTAAATAACCGTTGTAGAAAAGAACAGCTATAGGCCTTGACATATGGAGTTAGAAGTGATACCAAGCTTGAATGCAATAGTAAAATTTCATAATAAAATTCAAATAATATTAGTTATTTAATTCTTTTTTATTTTCTTATAGATGTGGGTTGCTTATATAATAAACGTATCAAATATAAATAAAATTACTTTACAATAATATTACCACAATCTAATCTAAAATGAATATTTTTTTTATTAATTTATCTTATAAATAATATCTAGTGATATTTATTATTCCATGTGATGTAAAAGGTAAATGTAGTAATAAATAAAGGAAAATGATGGGGCAGCCCTATCATTATCGTAGTATATAAATAATTTTGAAGGCGTCGTGGCGCAACGACACAGCGTTTGACTCTAAGTGTGATAGTAGAGGTTTCGATTCCTGGTTATTAGTATATGGAGAATAAATTATTTTCATTTCCTTATATCTGGGGACAAGACAGCGCGGCGTTCAATTTCGGCCACACTTCATTCATTTCGGAAAGGTGGGGAACAAAGTGTCTTAACGCTGGGTTCCTTCTGCCTTTCTTCTGCTAGAAGCGGGATTTAACGTGAACTGCTGCTGAATGCGAGATCAGTTTTTAATTTCATACACTTAAAGTAAGTAAAGACAAGCTGCTGCATAAATGATAAGTTCAAATAGAATATCGCCCATATTATGTTGACAAAATTTGTTTATTGACAATAAAATGACAATAAATTTTTTTTACAAAAAATATTAATTTTACAGTAATATGTAAAACTATATGTAAAAAAAAATCCTAATGTTGAAAATGATCTCTAAGCATATTATAAATTAATAGAAATTAAATAAAACAAAAACCTTTAAAATTATATGATTTGAGTCCACACCTGTCTCGTCTCAGCAAAACTGTAAAATCAACACTTGCTTATAGAAAATGAGGCCATCGTGGCGCAGCGGTACATCTTCTGACTGTCAACGCGAAAGTTGCGAAATCGATCGCCACTGGAAGATATCTATTATTTTCATTTCGTCTTTCTGGTAGACAAAACGCGGCGTTGAGTACCGCCGCTCAACAAGCAATGTCTTTAAAATTGGGCGGAATTATTAGTATATTCACACGGGATACGGCATAAAGCTGAAAAAGAAATATCTATAATGTTTACCATCTTAAGTGTAAGTAACACGTTTTATGAATAAAACTATATACATATAGTTGTTTTAACAAATCTATCATCGCTTCCTGCCTCTCATAAATTGCAACGCCTTTGCCATTAATGGAGCTTTCTTAGGTTTAAAAGAAGAAGATGAAGTGGTGACCGGCATGGGGGCCGCCCTGCCTCCTTTGAGTACGTTGGGAGCGGCCGCTAGGGAAGCCACTCGTGCCGCTGGACTGGCAGTTGCTGCGAATGCTGTACCGTGCTGGGCCTAGTTTATAATGAAAAGAAATAAACATTACTGTTTTTTTAGTTACACGCTCCTAATCTCCTATATAAGGGTAGGGAAAGGGGAATCCAGTGTTAAGAGACTCTTTACTTTCCACCCGAATTCAAGACATTATGTATCTGTCAAGACATTAAGTGACTTGCAGCTGGGAATTCAAATTAATTTATAAATACAAAACACTCTGAGTGGAGATAAAATTCATAATTTTAATATTTACGGTCAGATGCAGCTTCACTGTGCTTTGTTTTCTTATAAATATTTTTTTACTTTGCGCTGTATAGCTGAACACGCTACATGCAGCATGGTGGCGAGTGTCGGGATATTGCGCGAGTGACGAAACTCGAAATTTATAACTCTGAGTGGGAGTCGAACCCATAATCGTCATGTGTACAGACGGGCCGTTGTGCTACGACGGCCTTATTGTTATATTGTATTTTAAAATTCAACGCTATAAATTAAATATTCCGTATAATATTAGTATACATATAAAACAAGTATCATTAAATCCATATAGATATATCTATTGAGAGCCCCTACGTATAAGAATTTGTTAATAAGATCAAAAGAGGAGATTTACAGGAGAACGAACCATCTTGCTCTTAAAAAATAAAATTATAAATATATAATATATACTTACATTTACAATTTTATTTAGCAAGATACAAGAGCTAGATGAACCTTTACTACATCAATATGACCACATAAATTATAAGAACGACTTAAATACGTGCCTAGATATTTCACTGACCCCCCTTCCTACGCCCATGAGTGTTCATAATAGTAATTATTATATTTTTAAAGTTAAATTTTAGTTTCACCTCTGCTCCATTTTCATTCATTGAATATTATTTTTGCCATCAACTATAAACTTTCACCCACTTCCACAGGTTGGTTGGAAGAAACCTCTTTTTACAGAAATACGTCCTCCGAGGCGATTTTTTTTCTTTTTTTTCTGCCGAATGTAATGTATATTTTATATACTTGTTCTGGCCATAAATACTGTTACAATTAAATATTATTATAACGGAGCGCCAAACGCTATGGTCTCTACATGCGTCTTTCGCATCGTTCACTGTCATCAACCTCTTCATACATGCCTTCTGGAGAGTCCTCGTGCGTTTTACGTGACTTTGCTCCAGTACCTTTGATAATGTATTTTTGAAGGTCAACCAGGGTCTCCCCCTACTTCTCTTACTGCTCACTTTTCCATCTTAGATCTTTTTTGTCATTCTTTCATCATTTATATATTCAACGTGCACAAACCAGCTGAGCACGTTTTTTTCATTCCAATCGTGTCATCCTCGCTAATACCTGCAATTCGCTTCTTTGCATATCTTATTATCTCTTTCATTCTTCTTCTATAATACTCGCGTTTCGCTGTCGTATGCCAGCGTCGGTAATAATATTGCATCGTATCTTCCATCTCTACTGAACATACTATATACTACTTCGTTAATATACTACTTCATTCTAATATCTTAACAGTTACACTGATCTTGCATTCCCTCCTTTCTTCATTTCTTTCAAATACCAGAACCATTCTATACGCGCATTCAGACTCAGATCATTATTTTCAAACCCTTTTTTCAGAGTGGTGACTAATGCCTGCAATTCGCATTCTTATGATGCAATGAGTCACCTACTTTCACTCTCATGTCAAGGAGTGAATCCTTTGAGACAAAGAAAGAAGAAAATAATATTAAAGCTACGTGGGATTCTATTACGGTTGCAACTGACAGATATAAATATTAATAACATAATACTAGATTCAGTCGTATAAGTGGCAAACGATTTTCAAATTTTTTTCTCAAAAATACCTGGTACCTACGTGTACAGAAACATGTACTTTACATACTGAAATACAGTAAAATAATATGACATAATGAAATATAGTAAAATAATATCACTTTACATAAGTGGAGATAGATTTGACTCTGGAAACTACATACCAATCTCTGTACTACTACAATCATTGATTAAAATGTTTGAAAAAAAAAATCTTTGACCAGATCACACTTTTCTTACATAGTATTAATTCTCTCCATAGTGAGCAATATGGTTTCACGAAAGGCAAATCATCTACGAATGCACTTCTAAAGCATATTTATGACGCATGAGTGATTTATCCAAAGATTTGATTGTGTAAGCTATGAAACTTTGTTATTAAAACTATATTATGGCATACAGGATCTAAATCAAAAAATCTAGGAGGTTAGTATAAATAATATCAAATCTTCCGGACCTCCTCTAAGGATGGGCGTCCCACGTGGATCTTTTCTGGGCCACCTTTTGTTTCTGCTTTATATTATCGGTCTAAGTCTTAAATCGTATCGCAAAGAATTTGTGATATTGTACTGTTCGCAAATGATATTTCATTTATATTCAAGATTGACAGAGACCAATTAAATTGTGACGAAGTGAATAGTGCATTGTCGCATATTATTCGTTCGTTTGACGTTGATAATCTTATGTTAAATGCAAATAAATTAAATATATTGAATTTGCCCTATATAACGCATATATAGCGTTAAAAAAATTTTGATCTTGTAGTTAAAGGGTGGTAAATCTTAACGTTACAGAATCAATATTTTAGGTTCAACTATAGATTCTAACTAAGCTCCAGTGGAATTCCCACCTTGAAACATTTGCAGAAAAACACAGTTCGGCCACGTTCGCTGTTAAGAAAGTTAGACAAATGACGGACATCGATACTGCCCGACTTGTTTATTTTAGTTACTTTTATGAAATTCTATAATATGAAATGCTACTATGGGATATTGCCGCAGATATACATTAAATATTTATTCTTCAAAAAAGGAACGTGAGATCTATTTAAAATTTTAAAGTTCGAGATTATCTTTGAGATTTTTTTACTGATAGAATACCTGATTCTTACAGTTGCCTCGCAAGATATAAGGAAAGCTTATTATACTGTCTTTTCCGATAAGTTTTTAATTGAGATAGCTACCATTATATTATTGTATTAAGCAATAAAATTGTACCCTCAATACAAAGGAAAGAGCAATTGAGTTTCTCGCCGGCTCTTCTCAGCAGAACTGCCTTCCGAGCCGGTAGTAGCTTTATGTTTATTCAATATTAAATAAAGAATATTTTAAATTTGAATATAGAGTCAGTTTTTTTGTTAGAGTTATGGAACCTTAAAAACGAATTACTTACTTGTTTCTTAAGTACATTCCGAGGTGGTTTGACAACGGAGTCAACGTACGCCATTTTTGTTTGTTTAATAGGAGCTTTCTTTGCCTCCTGTGCTATTTTAATATTAGCAGTGAGCGATTTCAGCTTTATTTCCTGTTCCTCTTGACAACGCTAGAAAAATAAAAAACTTATTTACTTATAACTTATATTAATTTTTACACTGCTTATATTTGCTTAAGTAAGTGGTGTTCAATATCAAAGGTTATTGAAATTGTAATTTAGGTTTTATTTTTATTTTACGAACTAATTACGTTTAAATGATACTAAAGACATATTTACACATTGCAGTGGGATAAGCTGGCGGTTCACATATAAGGAATATAACAGCAAAGGCGCTTCACACAATACCGAAACAGAGTAAACTACAAATTTCTACTATATTGTAATAAAAAGTTATTTCTGCTAGAATCAGATGTCTTTTCGTTGGAATAGGTTACTTAAATAACAAACTAAAATAAAAAATAATACATTAATGATATATAAATTAAAAAGTACTTTGATATGCTTAGCTTTAGCTTTTATAACCCTCATATGATGATGTTAGATCACATGTGTCGATGCAAAATCACATGTGGGGATGTGAGATCACGTGTGGATGTGAGATCGTATACGTAAATATGTCCTAGTGTCCAGGCACTCTGCTTTCTGCTTAATTTTAAGACATTGTACGTTGAATGGTAGAACTCAACTAAACTGTTTGTCTATCAAAGCAAGGAAATGAAAATAATAATTTCCTACGAGTGGAGATAATACACACAACACAACCGTTAGTTTTTTAGCTAAATACTTCAACTGCACCACAATAACCTCCATTAATGCTTAAAACAAAAAAATATATAAATAAACCTTATATTACCGTAAACAGGATGGTTATGAATTTGATTCTCAAACAAGGCAATGAATTATTTTCATTTCTATGTAGTTCTCGTAACAAGATAAAACGCAGCGTTGAATTGCGTCACTCAACACACTATGCTATCTAGAAAGCTGGGCGGTAAGTGCGGGATAAAGTTGTCTTAGCACCATGTTATACTCTGCAAATCGCAGTGTAAGCTTCACACCCTGAAGCTGAATTTAAAAAAAAAAACACCTTACCATATACATTTCACGACAAGTTTCCATTTCTTGTCTCTTCTTGTTCCTAAAGTTCTTTTCGCAAAACTTTTGCCACAAATGGTCAGTGTCCTCCATTAAATAAGGATTGTAATGTTCCAATACAAATAATTGTTGCGGAGTCGCTTTGTCCACTACGGGTTTAAGTATTTCATACGGAACCCCTCCTGTGTACTCGAGTGCTAGAATAAAATGTATAAAAATTTGATTTTTTTTCAGTATTATTAAATATATGTACTCGTATGTTACATATATGGTCTGTATCATATGACTCTGTGTTACGTTGGATAAATGAAAAACCAAATGGGAAAGACCAGTTTAATCATGACAGCTAACGTCATCCCAGTCTTGGATTAGACGAGAATCTATCTAACGCCCAGTATTAATAACCTGTCTCCAACGTCAATCTTAGATTGTTTCATACATCTATCCAATCTCTAGATTGGATAAATATATGAAACAATCTAAGATTGACGTTGGAGATAGGTTATTAATATTGGGCGTAAGAGACCTACATAAAAAATAATTAACCTTAAATGACATAAATAACACTTTAACATAACGAATACTAAATAAAGAAACAAAATAGTTTTAATTTAACCCACACTATTAACATAATCATGAGAATAACAAACAAAGTAACATAACAACTAAGTATTGCGTCTAAAGTTTGAGAACAAGTTGGCTATTGGGTGTTTTAAATGTTAAGAATTTTAAAAATTTTGTTGAAAATAAAAAATATATATGGTATTTACGATACCATAAAATGGGGTGAATAGACACAGTTTTATATTTGAAATAGATTAGAAAAGATTTTTACAAAGTTCCTGGCTTTAAATATGAAACAATCTTTATTTGTCATTATTAAATTCGTTTTCTTTTACATCAAATTTTATAAATTGCACATTGTGCAATTGATAAAAAATATTTCATCAATGATGAGATCGATAAATTTAAATCATAATTATTATTAACTAATAAGTTCTATAGACATCATTCAACAATATTATTAATATCCATAAATGCATAGATATATTTTTTACTTAATATACTCGGTCCCCCATGGGGGAACGGAGTAACAAAAAATATTCCGTGCTGAACGGAGTGTCTTAACGCTAGGTTCCTTCTGCCTACCTTGCTGCATGCCGGATACAGCGTTAGTGATTTTATTTACTTCATATATAGTACATGATTGATGGAGCTTAATATAGTATATTAAGCTCCATCAATCATGACCCATAAAATAACCTTTTTTAGATTTGTCTACCTTTTATCTAATGTCTTCGTGAATAGAAAAAATATTGGCTAAGAATTATTTCGTTTGTTCATAGTAACTTTTCTTACACAGATATTATAACATTATTTTTTAATTTCAAACACTACAATAAAATTATGTACCAATTTTCTAGCAAAACAGTCAATTGTGAACTTACCATCAATATGTTCTTGCAGCACCTGCACACACATTTCATATAGTGTAGTAATTTTTCCAAACACTTTGTTACCGGAGTACACTTTAGTTCTGAAAATTTACAATTTATAATGAAGTAAATCATTACAAAATAATAATAATAAAAATAATTCATATGTGATGTCATTTTGCGCTTTATTTGTTTGATATATTGGTTTTACAATATAATTTTTTGATGACTTTGATAATTATAACATATTATAAAAATAGCATTTCCGCCAAGTTGGATTCAAGCAACCATATCATCAGGTACATGCCAGCTACCAAAACAGGACGACATAATTTATAAATAATCCTACTAATATTATAAATGCGAAAGTTTGTGAGTATGTATGGATGTTTGTTACTCTTTCACGCGAATACTACTGAACCGATTACGATGAAATTTGGTATGTAGGTAGCTGAAGACCCAGAATAACATATAGGCTACTTTTTATCCCGGAGTTCCCGTGGGATTGATTCCTAATTGAAAATAGATACATTTATCGCTTCTGAAAACTGAATGCGTGATCTCAGGGTCAAACCTTGAAGGTAGGCCTACATTTGGACACGCCATGTTTTTCTCATGGGTAGCTCTATGTGGCTTGCTCACGTGTTTCCAAAGCAAAAAATGTGTATGTTTATGCTGAAGGAAAAAAAACGTTAAATATAGTTTATAGGAGCATACTGCAGTAGCTACCAATAGACCTG
>JAATLQ010036904.1:23796-44837 GCA_013421005.1 Heliconius erato x Heliconius himera | reverse complement strand
TTAATATTCTTTAGTATTAAAATGATTAATATTCCTCCCGTCGTAATTAGTGTTTAACTCCACAGAACGTTTTTTGCGTTATCAAGATTCGTTAGTACCTACTATTAGTCAATAGATAGCGTTCTTGTATCGATTTTTACTATCTCAAATATAAACTTCTTGAAAACTTAAATACTTATATCTTTAGTATTAAAATGATTAATATTCTTTAGTATTAAAATGATTAATATTCCTCCCGTTGTAATTAGTGTTTAACTCCACAGAATGTTTTTTGCGTTATCAAGATTCGTTAGTACCTACTATTGGTCAATAGATAGCGTTCTTGTATCGATTTTTTAATATCTCAAATATTAACTTCTTGAAAACTTAAATACTTATATCTTTTGATAGAGTGAAGCGATTACAATAAAATAAACACTAAAAGCAACTTTGATTTATTTGTAATTTTTATGTATAAAAGTTGCTTAAATTTATTGTGTACTTTTCACGTGATACGTGTTCACATAAACAGACAAACAGACAAAAATTCCAAAAATGTTGGAAATGGATTCTGTTAATTATCCTTTAACACCCTGGCAATTTTTTTTTTAAATATTTTCAATGTACAGAAACGACTTTTCTACAGATTTATTATAAGTATAGATTATATTTGTACTACATATTAAAAAAACCGGACGATTCCACCTTCAATTTGTGCCCTAAATTTGAATAATTTCAAATATGTCATTCCGAAATATATATATAATAAGTATTCCGAAGAGCATTTCACGACTAATTAGTGTTTTTCAGTAATTAACGAGCGTGTATGCGGTCCTTTGAGTCGCACATTACAAGACCTCCTCCACGTCTATTTCGGTTCACGTACTCAGACGTTGTTCTATAGTAAATTGCTTTTCATTATAATTCAAATATTATCATCATATGACATTAAATAAGAAGATAATGAAACTATTATAGCCGTTGTGTTTTGAATGGCGAAACTCAATGCTGCACTTTTTAGCGGAGAACGTGAAAAAAAAAATTATTCCACAGCGCCCTACACTCTATCTTTAAGTGAAAGTCCCATAAACATCGGTCCAGCTGTTACCGGACATAAGACAAAAAGTGAAAAAAAAATAATCTTTTCATCACAGACATATGTCCACTTATATTTTATTTATATATATAGATTACTACAATCACAATTTTATTATTATAGAATAGCTGATATTACGCGCATTTAGCTTATTATCCATATTAATTAATATCATAAAATGTCCAAAAATATAATTCTTCAGTTATATCTTTTTATCATCGACCTAGGGCCATTTTTCATATGAATAAAAAGTGAAAAAAAAACAAAACCTACATCTCGTTACTACACGCCCGCTAAGCTTTACAGAGTTCACAAGTAAGCCGTTCCGTGGTCAGATAAACGAAATAGCCCAGTGCTTATGGTAATTTTGCGTGTAAAGCATGCCAAGTACGAAAAAAACCGGACATAAGGGAATTTTAATAGACAATTTTGCTTTGTAACTACGAGAGTAGTAAATAAAAAATATAGTTTGTTGCACGAAATTTTGAATTTCGATGATATTTTTTGTAATTTATGTTTTGAATTTTTTTAAGTGCTATATATTTATTATATATAGCTTTTACATTTTCGTAATGGGTGTATATTCAAATCCTGCTAAAGGTACTCAAAGCCAAATAAAACGCACTGCAGTGTTCTGACAACGTTAAGTTCGTTAAACCGATAAAAAGTACAGAACAACATGTGCTTATCATATTTCTACCTACAAGTGATTAGATATTTTTATCAGTTTTCTTCCCAACAACTTGGCTTTGACTTTGATAATATTCTAAAATAAAAATCGAAAATTTAAATTTTACAAATTTAATCATAACTTAAACACATACAAAAATCTAGTTAACTATCACTGAATATACCCTAGAGCAAAATTAGATTGAGAACTAAAAACTAATCTTATAGTACATTACAGCCTATCTTTTCTTCTATCACAAGTAGTCATATCTCTCTCGCAAGCCATTTATGAAGGTAAAGAGGCTGAATTAAGCGGCATGTGGTACCGGATAAGCGGAATGACTTTTCGGGCGCTCCGGCCTCGTAAAAGTCTACGCGCGCTTTTAATTTGGGACATCGCATAAACAGGGATTGTGACCGAATAGTTCGTGCTGGTATTATTTTTTTTATTAAAAATCATATAGTTAACTTTTATTGCTTTTTATGTACTGTATAACGGTGTTTTTTTTATTAATATTGTTTTTAGATTTACTTACTTTTAAGTGTTTTTTTTTTTGCTTTAAGCTAGGCGTAGGGAACCTAATGTAAAGATACTGACTACATTGCATTCATATATCGACTGATTAATTAATGTGGAGAAATTAATTATCAAATTGTCGCGGCCCAAGGGCACAAGGGTGTGGCTGAAATGTGACGGTTGTGGGTCCGATCTCCACTCGAGGAAATGGAATATTTATTTAATTTTATATTTATATTTCTTCGCCCTGGTGTCGAGGCATAGAGCGGCGTTGAGTTCCGCCACTCAACACGCCATGGCTCTAAAATTCAGCGGAAAGTGGGGAACGGAATCTTTTAACACTAGGTCCACTCTGCCTACCCTGCTGTTTGCGGGATACAGTATGAAGCTGAAATAAACAAAAAAATATTGCATATGCATAGAAATTATTTCATAGCATTAATAGTTTATTTTTAATATAATTTAATGGCATCATTGATAGTAAAAATATACTTTCTGTCATAAAATATAAATTTCGATGACCTGCTCTACAAACAAGATTGTCTTTAGCTGTTAAAAAAAATACAATATTTAAAAAAGTAAAAAACTTAAAATCAATCAACAATCCTCAATAAAAGACAACCACCAGCAGTAAAATAGAACACCCAGCAGCTTAACCTAACAAAGCCCTACCAATTCAATTTCAGGCTATTTAATATCCTGCCTGTAGACTCCAGAGTAGAGGCAGGAGGCTGTAGAATTTCATCGTCATAATCTGTGCTGAAATGTCCTATAAAATCCTGAAGTTGCCTCGCAAACAACTTCGAGTTATCCCTTTTTATACAAAGCGAATCCTTCAGAGTGCCTATTGACCCTTAGCGGGCTTTGAAGTACGAGTTAATTAAATTTCTGATGCTTACGTTACAAAGAAAATTAGTATTATAGACGGCTTAGTATAACGCCCATTGATAAATATGAAATAGAATGGTGTGGTATAATTTTAGGTTGACGATTATTTTTTATTTAAATTATATTAATTAAGTAATTTATTTGTTACATATATTTTTTTATAATAATACCTGTCGTTGCACAGGGGCAGAGGGCACTATAAACGTAATAGGTTGTGGGTTCGATTCGCAGTCGACGAAATTTAATGTTTATAATTTTCATTTCCCTGTTCTGGTAACGAAGCTTCTTAATGGAAACGGAGTATTTTAACACTAGGGTCACACGCATGTTCTCCCATGTTCTCCCTTATTGCCTTGAAAACTGTCATGTAAATTTTATAAAGTTCCTTTATTAGTTTTTATTAGATTATGGGCTCACTATTCTAAAACAAAATCATTTTGTAATGTATTTAAAGTATTATTCTACACTTAGGAAAGAAGAATACTTATTTAGAAAACGTATAAAAATTTTACGTAGCGGGATTTGAACCCGCGCCTTTTGGAGACCGTCCAAGGACTTTGGCTTCCATATGTTCTCATCAAGCTACGCCAAAATTCTTATACGCTTATTACAACTTATTGTTGTGTAAGTTGTTAGCTTCTCTGAGGGCCATTTTCTTTAACCCCCTTATAAAATCGGGACAAACTTTTTTTTTTATTAGATAGTTCAAATATAAATATTTGAAATATTAACTTAAAAAATCTTGTTACATTTATTGATACTTCAGTTAAATTATAACAATTACATCACGATCAAAGATAGAAAAGATAATAAAAGAAAAGATAAATAAAGTAAATGAGTCATTTGATAAATTTCATAAGGAAACGATTTTGAAATTACTGTTTATTATTTCGTTCTCCTAAAAATAAGAAGTACGCAAGTAATTAGGACCTTTGATTCCTTTGAAGTCGTAATGATTTAATGATACTTTTGAATGAAAGTCAGCTCAGCTTCACGCTGTATCCCGCACAAAGCAGGGTAGGCAGAGGGAACCTTGTGTTAAGACACTCCGTTCCCCACTTTCTGCCGAATTCTGGAGGCATTGCGTGTTGAGTGGCAGAACTCAACGCCGCGCTTAACCTCGACACCAGAGCGACGAAATGGAAATATAAGTAAATATTTCACCTCCTCGAGTGGGGATCGAACCCACAACCAGTCGGTTTTACAGTCACACCTCGTGCCGCTGCGCCACGACTGGCCTCAATGAATGAAATTGAATGAAAGTGCTAAATATATTATATAAAAAAATAACTACTGTTCGATCCGCACTCGCTCTGATATCGAGGCGGAGCGCGACGTTGAGTTCCGCCACTTAAGACGCAATACCTGCAGAATTCGGCGGTAAACGAGTCATACTACTAAGTTCCCTCCGTCTACCGTGCTCTTGCGTGCGAAAAAAAACTACTGTTTAAGCTTTACGCTGTATCCCGCCCACAGCATGGTAGGCAGAGGCAACATAATGTTAAGTCATTCCGTTCCCCACTTTCCGCAAAATTTTGGAAGCATTGCGTATTAAGTGGCGGAACTCAACAGCGCGCCTTGCCTCGACACCAGAGCAAAGTAAATGGAACTATAAATTTAAATAAATATTTAATCTCATATTAAAAAAAAACCTTTTTTATATATCTAACATAATTTATATAACCATAAACGTGTTGATCATATGTTAAATTAATCTAGATTGATATCGTGAAAGTTACCAAATTTTGGCAGTTAGTACAGTGGTTGCAAAGTTTTAAGCGAGATATATGGTGAGTCATTTGACAGCCAGTCGCGACTGTGCATAGCACACCTGCTACCCCCAGCTGTAGGGTTGCAAAAGAAACAAATAAAACAGAAAAAACTGCGCTTTTACTTTTTTCCATTCAAAATTTAGCACTTATAAATTGAGTAATTCTGAAACTTCTATATTGATATAGTTTTCAAAAGACTATATTTTTTACTATCTTTGAGCTAACTATAGCTCAAGCCTGATTTCTCAGTAAATTTATATTTTTATTAGTCAAGCAAGCTTTTTAAAGTAAAAACCTTTTTTACCAAGTACAAAATAGCTTTCTATTAATTTTTCCGCCGTGAATATGTCCAAGAAGCAATAAGACAAAACTATAATACACATCACAGAAATTATCCTAATAATGCAGCAGATAAATATAAAATTGATGATTAGCTAATAATAATGAAAAAGTTAAAAAAAAGTACGGACTACGTGTCTGTGTGTGTGCTTAGTGCTTAGTTAAAATTATAATAAAAATAATAATAATAATAATAATAATGTAATATAGCATAGACCTATTATAAAATACGAGCATTTACGAAATACTCGTTTAGTCGTAATTTTTCATGTACTCATATGGCATAGTAGTGGGTGACAAGCGCTTCCTGTTCACAAACGGCGCGGTGTCGCGCCCGCTATTACCTCTGATGTTTATTCGATTAAGCTGAAACTTGATCACCACTTTACAAAGCTAAATAAACTGAATTTAAATTCCATTTGTGATTTCGTTTTGATCAGGTACAAGTTCTCAAGTATTTTAAATTTCGTAATTAGATTTTTTTTCTTTAAGATCTTAATATGTTGTGTATGTATGTATAGTAACTGAGGCCGGTCGTGGCGCAGAGGCACAAAGTGTGACTGTACAATCGACTGGTTGTGGGTTCGATTCCCACTCAAGGAAGTGAAATATTTATTTACATTTATATTTTCATTTCTTCGCTCTGGTATCGAGGCAAGGCGCGGCGTTGAGTTCCGCCACTTAGCACGCAGTGCCTCCAGAGTTCAGCGGAAGATGGAGAACGGAGTGTCTTAACACTAGGTTCCCTCTGCCTACCCTGCTGTGTGAAGGATACAGCGTGAAGTTGATAAAAAAAATGTAATGGTTTTTTTGTTTGTGTTTCTCATTAGCTAATACTGAGCTCCAGTTTCTCTTTCTGTAATTCAACCATGGCACAAAAAGAGACACTACTCCAGAAGGGTACCAGGATTTCCAGTGTTAGAGAATCCTTCTCTGAGTCCAGAAACTCAGGCTGACCGTCGAATTTGTGATCCTCTTTGTGGTCTTCAGACCACTGCTTGGTACGTTGTGGTACCTATTAATTGCGTCTGTCGCAAAACACCAGCAACTAATAAATAAGTCTGGCAATACAAGTCAGCATATTGAGAGGGGATATAAGCATTTTACACATCTTATTCCTAAGGGCCGGTTTGCTTTTCTTCTGATGACCCTAGTGCCTGTATCGTTGCTGTAGCCTGCAGGGCATATAACTTTACGTTTCCAGCACTATAGTGCTAAGTTGTGGCAAGTCACAGCCTTAGTTTTGTAGGTATGAAAGTTGTGAAAAAGGTTCCATTGGCATATGCGAGGCATATCAAATCTGGAGCGAGGCACTCCTCTCTAAACATCCGAAGGTAAAATCCTTAAAAAGAAAATACAACCGAGCCTATAGATAGCTAAAAATGGCATATTGCCAGAGAAACAGCCAAAATCGTTGAGAAGCTTGAGAGCTACCGGAACCCGTCAGTTTTACGCCCCCTTGGAGGCTACACTTGGCAACTTCTTCAGCCAGCCTTCGCTTCCATTGTTGTACACAGAGAATGGCACCTAGGGCCTTACGGCGAAAGAGAAAGCCGCTCTTTTGGGCGCTCTCTTCACCTCGATCTCTACTTTAGATGATCGTAGAAATACACCAACAACTGTCAATATCTGTCAGTTCTCAATATCTGACATTAAGTTCAGCTAAAAAGCTGTTCGGCGTACTCCATAGACCATCCGACTATTAAACAGAAAGAAATAGGCCTATTGCAATCACCTCCCTCCTCTTTAAAGTCATGGCGAACTAATAAATATGAACCATATTTCTGAGATAATACGACATGATTACCTTAAAAAAGTCTACCAGAGCGGAGAACGAAAACTTATTTATTCTGCCATGTAGAAATTGAACAAAAAACATCGAATTTATTGTCAAGTGCTGCGTTATTGATATTTTTAATCAGTGCTTTTTAATAATATAATATTATAAAATCATATGATAGCTACTATTTGCTTCCATAAATTAATATATTTTCGTACCATATTCGCTTATTTCATTGTCAGACTCTTATAATAAATGGTGCCTTAGCTGTAATTTAAGGCAAAAAAGATTAATGCGGCAAACACTAATGTGGCAAGTTTCGCAGGTCACTTGTCTTACGAAAACGAGACGCAAATTACAACAATTTATCATAGGGAGTGACAGAGCAAAAATATATCACAATAAATGTTATATCGTGATATATAATTTATACGGAGCTTGATCCTAGATTAATTATTGCACAGAGGGTTAATATTTGACTATAGTGACGATTTTAGGTTCGATTCTCGGAGGAATTCCTATTAGAAAGAAAGATTTTTTTTACTTGCTTTGACATGGCATGCGGGAGAAAGCGTAAAAATGATCAGGGTAGCTAATATATACAGAGTGTTTTTGTCGGCAGCACTTTAAATGAAACAACAATTTTAACTACTCTATAAAAACCTAATACATTTAAAAAGAATCCAAAAATGAAAAAGTGATTTTTTCAAACAAAATAAATAATAAAATTATCGTTGTGTAAATACAATGCCATTTGTCAAGACGCACGCACGTAGTGGTAATTTTGTAGTAGTATGTGTTTACGTTATTGGTATCTTTGCGTAACTGCCTCACACGAATTACAGGTCCTATGTCTAAACTGTTGAGGTATTTTGATTAATTTATTTAAGTATGGGTATAAAATACTTAAAGGAGCGCTGACGCTTCCACTCTGTATAATATTTTATTTATTTTAATTTTCCAGCTTTGGTAAGCAAAGTAACAACAGGCAATCAAAGGCAGGCAATGTAAGTACACTTTACTAGAAAGTGAATGATATTATATTAGAAAGTGAATACTAGCTATTGTTCATAATTTTATGAAAGCAGAATGAACATTTTTTAACAAAATATTTCCTTTACAAAACAAATTGGTAGGAGTGTCAAATTACATCAACAAAGAGAATACTGAAACTATGGACATGATATGCATTTTTTAATGACATTCTTTGTTTTTTTGGCTTGACATAATTAATCACTTAAGGGTCCACTCCTATAATATAGTCTGTTTACAAAATATAAAATAAAAAATGCTTTGTAATTTATAATCTCTTAAGTAATAATCATTTTTCAATCTTTTTTTACAGAAAGATAATTAATGTAAAAACTGAAAAATTTACATCTTATATTTTCCTGAATATATAATATTACACATACTGCACTCCAAATTTGAGTAATCTGATAATAATATATACGATAGATACTTAGAAACGCGTAAAAATTTCAACGTAGCAGGACTCGAGGCCTCCGCGTTTTGGAAACAAAGCTGAGGTGTCCCGCCCAAAATATTTTTTTTTATTAATTTATTTAATTTTGTACATACAAATCATTTTAACTCATCATCATTTTAACTAATTTTTTAAATATCCAAGATGGTTGTTTGTTTAATCCTGAATCAAATAAAAAATTACAACATAAAGAAAAAATATTTATTTTCCTATTTTGTTGTATTTTTTTTTGTTAGAAGTAGTGCGATGTTTAGTTCTGTCGGCAGAAAGTGGGGAACGGAATGTCTTAATACTTGGTTCCGTCTGCCTACGCTACTGTGAGGAATAAAAGTTGAAGCTGCTTGTGTACATGTGTACAAATAAGAAAATATTTCATTGTAGTTTTTGTTTCCACGATCTGATTAGAAAAGAACGGCAACTGTGATATCTTCGTCGTCTCTTAAGCTACAACAGAGGACATCATATTTTTGTACTATTTTCTCTGTCTTCTCATCTATATGTGGAAGGTACGTGAAGTTCAAAAATATATACCTACAAAAGAAAAATATGAGTTCAACAAATTACCAAATCAAAATATGAGGCAATTATAAATCTGAAGTTATTCTGGTATAGAACATCTGTAGAAAAATGCGATAGTTGTATGTAAGGCTCCAATGTTTAATTCGATAAAATTTTTAAAACAATTGATGTATGTATTTCTCAAGTATGTTACTGCAAAATTCGGAAAATAGAAGACTAAAATGAAAATAGCCCTGGAGAGTCAAATTAATATAAAATAAGCCAAATATTTTAAAGGATTCGATTAATTATAAATCACTACTGCCCAACTATTACTACAGCTATTAAAACAGTATAATAAGCTAAAATTGCTGGAAAATTAAAAATGGGTGCAGATAAGAGAAATATTTTCTCATTTTGGAAACTCGTAAAATGCATGCTTTTAATTTCGTACTTTCGTGTGTAGCGAACATTTTCATAGTACATAACGCTAATTTGTTATTACTTAATTCTTTGAGTTTATGGCCATATGTCCAAATGTAATCATTGAACTGGTATTTGAAGGAAATGAAGAAAGTACGGAATGCAAGATCAGTTTAAATGGTAAATTATTAGAAGAAGTGAATGAAGTGGCATATTTAGGAAGTATGTTTAGTAGAAAGTGGAAGTATGTTTAGTAGAAAGTACGAGATGGACGCGGAAAAGAGTATTGCTGGAAGTAACAGGCTTAACCTTTAATAAGGCGCATTAAGAAAATCACCCAATTAGGCGCATGGCGTCTTAAATGACCTCAAAAAACATTGGGAAAGAAATATCTAAAAGGAATAAAACTTAATGGATTTCTATAGTAATTAATAAAGTTCTTTAATATACTTGAAGTGGAGAACTGACTGTATGAATAAGTATGTGTTCATTAGTATTCCGTTGAAAGTAAGGAACTGAATAATTATTGTGATTGTTTATTCTTTAATGAAGTCTAAAAAAAAAAGAAATTCTGTCACAACCTAATTATTAATTTCACACTGTATCCTGCACGGGGTAGGCAGAGAGAAGCAAGTTTGTGTGGCATTGCTTCGTAATAAAACAAAACGTTCCACCATTCAAGAATCTACTTCAAATTCGAATATAGGGACCAAATAAAGAATTTAGATCTTAAAATTCGGACATAGGCCAAAATCTAATACTTAAGATATCGGAAAATTATTTATTCAATATTTACTTAAATTTATATTTTCATTTCTTCGCTCTGGTGTCGAGGCTAAGCGCGGCGTTGAGTTCTGCCACTCAACATGCAATGCCTCCAGAATTCGGCAGAAAGTGGGAAACGGAGTGTCTTAACACTAGGTTCAATCTGCCTACCCTGCTGTGTGCGGGATACAGCGTGAAGCTAATTCATTCTCCGAGTAGTGGTAGAATCCACAATCATCACGTTAAAAATCAGACGTTGTCTGACAAGCCCACGATAGCCTCTAACAAATTCATGTTTCAGAAACCTTATTTACATAAATATTAATAACAATGCTTTCATCGTTACACAATAAAAGCAACGTTCACGCCAGAATCAAGCGCAGCAATCAAAACTACGAATCCGCATTCAGCAAAACGGCCCCGAAAAGACTACATGCGAGTATATGAGACTCCGGTTGAGAGGGTACATTATGAAAATTGCCTTTTCGACGTAAACTGTTATTGTGTGCGAAGTAGGTGTTTTCTCAGCAAACACGTTTGGGAGCACAATGTTTCAATTTACGTGAGAATATTATGTATATAAGGATTAATTCTGTCTTACAATGTCTTATGGCTATGGCTTCTTATAAAGTTATTAATTTAAGATTTAAAGCGCTTTATTTCAGTTTATTTTTTTTCAGCTTCACGCTGTATTTCATATTTAACATGGTAGGCAGGGAGCGTCCAGTGTTAAGACATTTCGTTCTACACCTATAGCCCAATTTTTGAGGCATTGCGTGTTGTGTAGCGAGCGGAACTCAACGCCCCGCTTCTATCTTGATACCAGAACGAAAAAATGAAAATGTTAATAATCGAATACACTACCGTCGTGTCTTGCTTGTGTGTGATAATAAATCTACTCATACAATTTGGTGGAATGATTAACAACGATGAAATATTATGCTAATTTAATATATGAGTAAAGAGTACAGCTTAACATTTTTTAACTTTATTAATTTAAAACAAGTCTTAGTAAGTATTAAATATATTGACTATTTGCTAAATACTTTTTTATTATTGGTTACAAAAAAAAAAACGTTGTTCTCAGTACAAAATATTTTATTTTAAAATAACAAGAATATTTAATACCATTTCTAATTTCACATGATGAAGCGCCCAAAATGTTTTTTGTAAATATTTTCATTGCAATCAATTTTACTAAAAAAAAAAATTGCTTCACGCTGTATCCCGCACACAGCAGGGTAGGCAGAGGGAACCTAGTGTTAAGACACTCCGTTCCCCACTTTCTGCCGGATTCTGGAGGCATTGCGTATTAAGTGGCAGAACTCAACGTCGCGCTTAACCTCGACACCAGAGCGAAGAAATGGAAATATAAATTTAAGTAAATATTTCATCTCCTCGAGTGGGGATCGAACCCACAACCAGTCGGTTTTGCAGTCATACCTCGTGCCGCTGCGCCACGACCGGCCTACATTGACTTTTATTTTGATAGAATTGTATCGCGATAGCCAAAGCGAAAGCTGTAACTAATGGATCTGCTGTAAACCAAAAGTTTTTATAACAGCTAACTGATTGATTGAACAGTGAACAAAAATTGACTTCAAATAGAATTTAGCACAAAATCTATTTAGCGCTATACTAACTGGGTTGGAGTTAAATTGAGTCAACGTGACAGCTGTAGGGGGAGAGTAAGGAAAAAACATTAACGCGTGTCACAAAATTTTGTCACGGCGTGGCGTACATTTACTTATATGCTTTACAGTTCACATAAGTACCCCTACACAAATCATGAAGATTTTTTTTTCTCAGTTTCACGTTGTATCTCGCACACAGCAGGAAAAAATGCAGAGGGAAAAATTGGAAAAGAAATTTTAAAATATTTTATTTTATTTCCCATTTTTCGCTAAGCTCTGAGGCATTGCGTTTTGAGGGGCGGAACTCAACGCCGTGCTATGCCTCTACATCAGAACGAAGAAATGAAAATATTGAATATTTCTTATTAAGGCCGGTCGTGGCGCAGAGGCACGAGGTCTGGTGTCGAGGTTAAGCGCGGCGTTGAGTTCTGCCACTCAACACGCAATGCCTCCAGAATTCGGCAGAAAGTGAGGAATGGGAGTGTCTTAACACTAGGTTCCCTCTGCCTACCCTGCTGTGAGCGGGATACAGCGTGAAGCTGATTTTGATTTAATTTAATTTAATTCTTATAATCTTTATTTGTTTTACATATGTATACATATATACGTAAAAATTATGTTTTATTTTTACTTTTTAGCTACATATTGTATATTGGTCATGGTCGTACGTATATAAAAGCGGAAAATTTAGTGTTAAGACACTTGCTTTCCCCCACTCTCCGCAGAATTCTGAGAGCATTACGTGTTAAGTGGCAGAATTCAGTGCCGCTGTCTATTTATTAATGTATGATTAATAATAATGTATGATTGTAAACGCAACTGGTCGTGGGTTCGATCCCCACTCGAGGAAGAGAAATATTTATTAAAATTTATATTTTTATTTCTTTGCTCAGGTGTCGAGTCAAAGCGCGGCGTTGAGTTCGGCCACTCAACATCCTCTAGAATTTGGCGTGTGGGTGTAGACGCGACTGTCGAGTTGTGAGTTCGATTCCCCACTAAAGAGAAATAAAATATAAAATATTTTTTCGTGTCGCTCTGGTAACAAGGCAAAGCATGGCGATAAGTTCGATCTCTCAACACGGTAATACGAATGCCGAAAATCAGTGAAAAGCTGGGGCCAGGTTGTCATAACACTAAGTACCCAGTACCGAATTACCTCTACTTACCCTGCTTTATGCAGGATACAGCGTGAAGTTCAAAAAGAAATCTTGGCTCAAATAAATTGCAATTTAACAATTTATATATTGAGGCCGGACGTGGCGCAGCGGCACAAGGTGTGACTGCAAAACCGACTGGTTGTGGGTTCGATCCCCACTCGAGGAGATGAAATATTTAGTTAAATTTATATTTCCATTTCTTCGCTCTGGTGTCGAGGTTAAGCGCGGCGTTGAGTTCTGCCACTCAACACGCAATGCCTCCAGAATTCGGCTGAAAGTGGGGAACGGAGTATTTTAACACTAGGTTCCCTTTGCCTACCCTGCTGTGTGCGGGATACAGCGTGAAGCTAGTTTCAATTTTTATTTTATTTTTAACAATTTATATGACTATTTTACTTCTATACCTAAAACTATGTATATAGTGACACATCATGTCAATATTCAGGGCACACAAGCTTTGTTCAACCCTAACCAAATAATATTTGTTACTGGCGTGCAGTTGACTGTTTTACTCTCACTCATTGTTCGTTTTGTGCATAATATAATGGAAGTTTTCGAGCTTTAAGCTACGCGTGTAAAATTCATTATTATCAAAATTAATACAATGTCGCACATTCAAATGCTGATTTACTCGAATTATTGTATTATATCGTTTGATTGAATCATCCAGCCCTGATATAGTTTGGGTTATTAATTTAAGTATATAATATAAACTCTCTCGCTAAGTAAGCTACTAAAAATAAAGTTGTTTTTGGTTTAAAGGCTATTATAGAAACATCACGTCCCTAATGCAGTTCGAAAAATTAAAAAAAAATGGAATATTGTGAGAATTGAACTCGCTTCGCTTTCGCTCACAGGAGTCTTCTTACATCAGACATGTTTAAAAAATATTAAGATCTTAGATCTACTACATCAGGAATTTAGGCCAGATGTGAATTTTCAACACAAAGCTTTGACCTGTTCTTATATTTTGTGCTAAAAAAAATACTTAAAAGAATACAATAATAAAAATGTACATTATAATATTCGTTTTAGTACAGTAGTAGTTTTTTCTTTTTATTTCATGTTATACTTACAATATTTTCGTAGCTCTAAAAGAGCTTCTATAAAGCATGCATTTTATAATCAACTTTTTTGAAGACATTGTATGTTAGTTGGAGAAATTTTGTGAAATATGCTATAATATCTTAGCCAACTAGATAAATGACAATATTTTTTAAATATAAATATTTTAAATCTCAACTGCGACAACCTTTACATACCATGTATGCTAAACTCGTTTTATATATACATATATAGATTTTTTCAGTTTATGTTATATCCCGCAAATACTGGAGGCATGCGTGTTGACCTGAGGAGTTCAACGCCGCGATTTACATTGATACCAAACCGAATAAAATGAAAATATTAAATATTTCATTTCCTCGAGTGGCAGTCGAATTAGTAGATATAGTAGCAGTAGGTATGATTTATTTATTTACAGTTTAATTATTTATTTTAAATACTTTGGGCATTCTTATTATATAATATACTCATAAAATATCCACATAATATTCATTTATACGACCGTCGTTCATAACTCACTTGTCACTGGCCGCGGAACAAATAACGCTGGAGACGTTGTTTTCCAAGTGTCCCCGCAGCCCGCACTCGCGTCGCGCCGCACCGCGTCCACCGCGTCTGACGTTTATTCGTTTAGAGGGTAGTCTGGTCGCTAGTTTGCAAAGCGCTAAATAAAGTTGACGTTTAAATTTTGTTTGCAGTCCGTAGTCTGTGTGAGTGGAATTTCATAGAATGTTTATATAGGTACTCATATATATAGGTTTTTCACTCTTCAATAATTAATTCTTAATTTTACGGACCGAATTATAATAATAGTTATCATTTTACACTCCAAATTCGCTATTTCTAAATTCATATTCGCATTTTTACAAATTGATACTTTTACACTTCAAATGTATTCGTATTTCGTAAAAATAAAACACTAATATATACTTAAAAAAAACGAATTTAATTTTGACAGCATATTAGTTTCTGGTTATGCAACAAGAACTTTTGAAACCGTCGCATCGTGGCACAAGCATGTGTTTTGTAAGTGTTGTGAGTGTCGCTCTGGTAACGAGCCAAAAGCGCGGCGTTGAGTTCCGCCATTCGACACGTAAGAACTCGGCGGAAAGTAGGGAGCGAATATCTTAATGGTGAACGGAGTGAACGATTTGAAGTGAAAAATTTCGAATTTAGTGTGTAAAATGAAATGTTTAATGTGAAATGTAAAATTGTTAATAGTTTGAATTTACTGTTAAAAGTATATATGTATTTTATACTTAAACTTGTTGAATATTCATTAAAATATATAGAGATATACTTCATTGTACTTTTTTATATTCCTGCAAAGGTAATATTATTTCGGCTTCCTACTATTTAGTACAAAAAGTAAGTAATAAGACATGGATCACCTTTTACTTTAAATTAAGATACACTTTCTCATTAAATACAAGAAAACTACGTTATATAAATATGAAGCCAGTTCTGACGTAGAGGCAAAAATGTGTAACTATAAAAGCGACGAAGCGGTTGTGGGTTCGTTCCCCACTCCAGGAAAAAAAAAATATTAAATAATATATTTTCATTTCTTCGCTGTGGTGTCGAGGCAAAGCGTATAGTCGAGTTCCGCTACTCAACACGCAATGCCCCCAGAATTCGGAGGAAAATGGGGAAGAGAGTGTCTTAACATTATGTTTCCTCTACCTACAATGTTATGTATGGGATGCAGTGTGAAGCTGATAAATATAAAACAATGTGTTAATGAAAAGTTATTATCGGTGTAACACAATATAGAAACGTTAACAAATTTTCTAATTTTGCAGTGTCAGTTTGCTTTTCTAACTGATTATGACAGGAGAGTTATCAATAATACAGTGAATATTAAGCTACAACAGTATTATTATAATGAACGATAAATTACAGTATTAGTGCGTAAATTTCGGTGAAAATGTCATTTTACACTCACGTTTTGGACCACAGTTTATGTATGTAATAAATTCTAACTATTTGTTCGTCATCATTTATTAATAAATAACGTTAACATTGTATTAGAAAAAGGGGTACATGCATGCGACTCTAAACGGGACAAGTTGGAAGTTCGATTTTCATTGAAGGAAATGAATCATATTTTCATTACCTCACTCTGGTAACGAGGCAAAGAGTGGCGTTGAGTTTCGCCACTCAACGCACCGAGCAATGTCTCCAATATTCGGCGGAACAGAAGTCTTAACGGGAACAGAGTCTCTTAACGCTAGATTCCCGAGTACTTTGCAGTGTGCAGAACACTAGCTTAAAAAAATATTGAAAAGTCTTACGTTACTACGTGAATACGAAAAATCTGAAAACATTAAAAAATATGGAGTGAATTTCCAGTCTTTCAGCTAATTCCAAATTCTATGTGAATAAAGTATTGACGCAATATTTTATATTTTTTTATTCAACAAACCGTAAGATTTGGCCAGCTTATAACTTAACTTTAAATAATTTGAATATTTATTCGAAGCATTTATATTATGTAAAACTGCATAATATACATAATATAGAGCATAAGCAAATCTAAGAATGTTTATAGAACGTTTATAGCTTAAAATATTTTATAAAATAAATACGAATAATGCCAAAATCTTTAGCCAATTTTTTTCTACTGATACCTATTGAAAGTACTGAAAAATACATAAAACCCCTTTACAAAAGTACTTTTTTAATTAACGCAGTTAAATCTTAGTATTGAATAAACTAAAGTTAAATAAGTAAAAACGATTTCATCAAATTTTCAACGATAAATTTCTGAGAGAGACTTCCTCCTTTACAGACTCGTTAAAATCAATGCATGCCTTTAATTTGGCAATTTTGCTTTGGACTTAAATTCCCTTCCCAATTTTCAGTTTAAGAATTGAATTACTAACTAACTATAGACTAGTTAGTCAACCGATAAAAATTGTAGGCTTCATTAAGACACAAATATATATTTATAAATCAAATCAAATCAGCTTCACGCTGTATCCCGTAGTAACAGGATAGGTAGAGAGAACCTAGTGTTAAGACACTCCGTTCCTCACTTTTAACCGAGTTCTGGAGGCATTGCGTGTTGTGTGGCGGAACTCAACGCCGCGCTTTGCCGCGACACCAGAGCGAAGAAATTAAAATATAAATGCTAATAAATATTTTATTTCCTCGAGTGGTGATCGAACCCACAACCAGTCGCTTTTACAGTCACACTTTGTGCCCCTGCGCAACGACTGGCCTCTATATATTTATAAATATTCTATATAAATATTTATATTAAATATTTAGCTTCATAATGTAGTTTTTATCAACGTTTATATGTAGTATGAAGTATTTTAATATTTACTTCGAAACAAAGTGATTCAAATTATCAATAGAATTATTAAATTTATAACAACTATATTTACTGGCAGACTAAAATACCGTACAAATATTGCAAACGACTATCATGGTTTTCAAAGTACTGCTCACATAAAAGACATTTGAATTTAAAAACACAGTGTTTAAAAATTGAATTTTTATTCCTCTATATTTAAGCTAAAGACCGATATTGTTTGGAAATTTCTTCGTTGATCGTCCCTAACGATCACAGCCACGAACATTAGTCATTCACCAGGTGCTTAATGAAAGCAAAAACTACTGGCGAAAAGATGTCACTGAGGTTTTAGCATTATTTTGGGGAATTGTGAAATAAATATAAGTCATAAAAAGAAAATTAAATGATGGATTGGCATCCAACTCGTGGGAATGACTTCTTTTTATATATTTTCGTTTTTATTTTCTGACATGTACAGCTAAAATACAGGATTGCGTTCCACTGTTCAATATTTTGTTTATTTTAGCAATAGAGAAATAATGCTTGCTGGATTATAAAATTTTTTTTAATACCCCTCTTGAAAAGTCGAACACCGTAATTACATGAGAGTCTATCTAGTGGAAGTTGGTCCCATAATTTGCATATCTGTGGAAAAAATGATTTGATAAACGGGGGAGTTGCACTGGGCCAAGGAAGCCAGTTGGTAAGGATGTTAATGATATTAAAAAATATATATGTTAATTTCGTAAAATACTTAAAAGTAAATAATCTTATAAATATAACGATTTAAAAATTGATGCTTCAATTTCTGAAAATATAAATTTTATATTTAATTTTCAGTCTATAACAGCCTCCTCGTCTCCGAGACACAGAACTACAGTCTCATTGATAGCAGGAAGACGGTATATGTACATACATCGTCAGTTCTGTTGGCAAAGCGTAAACTGTTGTTTGTTAGATGAAGTCGTCACACATTGTAGAGTTTGTCTAGATTTGCATAAAATCCTGTGGGCATCGTTTTAGTGTCGGTTTATCTTGTCTCGTGGTGTAACATATCCATATATTACATTAGGCATATATGAACATGTTTATAGTTACTTGTTGTGTCCCCTATGAATAGAGCTAAATGTGAAGTAAAATAACATCGTACCCACTGCCTCATACATTTATATATATGAACTTTTGTAGACAAACTGAAAGATAAACTAAGTATGAATTTTCATTCAAGAACGTTTTATTTATTATTATCTTTTATTTTATAAAAATAAAATGTGCACTTCAATTCATTTATTTATTAAGCACTTACGGCGCACTAGGCCAGCGCCTTATGTTGTCTTAACTTGTATTCTCAATAAATTTTTCCTCGAGTGTGTTTCATATACACCTCGTAACAAAATATATTGGCATAGCCTCAAATTGAAATAAGAACTATATTTATTGGCCTAAAATAACTATAATATATTTATTTCAATTTTCTTTTAACCTGACACAGAAGAGGAAAACGATGTATTTCTTGTTAAATTATGCAAAACATTGAACAGTTAGCACGATAGGCTCTATTTAGTATGACATTTATAAATCGAGAGCAGGCTGGTATTAAAATTGCATTAAACTGTTGAAACGTAGCGGCGCCTAGAGCCGTCGACACCGCCAGCATTTACATAACGCTCCGTGCTCGCGGCGTCTCCGCTCGGGATTACCATAAGCGCTTAATTATTTAGCTCATTTCGCTTATCTGCCCACTAATACTTGACTTGGCTCGTCTGTGGGACGCAGACAATACTTAAGTTTTACCTTAGTGTTTTTGTTTTAGGGTCAATTGGGCCATTTTGAACTTTGTTGTCAACCCGAACTGCTATAACAGTTTGGAAAATGTCAATTTAGCGTTTCTTACATTTAATATTATGATTTTCATATTCGCAAAAACGGCATTGTAACAAGGTTTTTGTATAGTGAAACTGTGAAGACTGTAGCCAGCTCTCTTCATAATTACTTTTCGAGTCTCTAAAAGGTTTCTTCGGAAAGTTGTTCGGAAAGTCTACTTGAATTTAATGTATTGATTGTTTAATTATTATTTTGTATATATATATCTATATCTACATGACTCTGTAGAGTTTATTTGAGAAAATTATATAATTTAGAAACATATTTATTTAACAACTTTGGTTTATGATATAGAAACAAACTTTGTTAATATGTAATTTTTATACTCTCTGTGATTGTAATTCCGTGTAAATATTTTTACATTTCTCTTATAAAGTAGTGACTTTAGTTTTTAAGATAAATGAAAGAGATTCTCACTAAGCGACTGACCCCAAGCTCAGAAATATAGAGATCATTAGAAAACAGACGAAGGTCCATATACCAAGCAAACACAAACTTAATAAAATACTGTGGCTTCATGGGAGCATTATTTCAATGTGCTGCAAAACTACGTACAAATGTTGTCATATAAAATATCATATTGTGGGAGGAGCTTAAGCTTTGTCCTTGAATTCTTTTTAGCTGGGTACTAGATGATCAAAAGTGAAACTTAGCAAGTTTATATAGTTTCTTTAGTTACACGCTTCCCCCATATATGCAGAAGGAAGGACAGAGAAGAAATAATTTAAAAAATATAATCGTTCTCTGGAGTGGCGAATCAAAAATGATGATATCAAAAACACATAATTTTACTAGCTCGGATCTCTATAAATGGAAAAAAATAAACCGAAAATAACATTTCTATTACATACAAATTTCTATATTTGCAAAGCTATGAAGTTACTATTACTATATAAAGCACTGTATGTAATCACTGTAAATCGTTTTGCACTGCGCTTTGGATTATTCCACTTGGTTCCGGTCGTTAAGATCGTCAGCAAATGTGCTTTGGCCTAATTGTATACAAATTTCTTAGTGAAATATGTACACTAACTTTTTTAAAAAGTGAAAGCTTTTAGCTTCACGCTGTATTCCGCACACCTCCCGTATTATAACACTCCGTTTCCAATAAGACACTTCCGTTCTCCACTTTAGTTACGAAAACGAGTTACGAAACTCAACTCCACAATCTGTTGATTGAACGACATTGTTCCCAGAGCGAGGAAAGTAAAATATTAAATATTTCAATTCCACGAGTAGGAATCGAAACTATAGCCTGTTTATACTCACTCGCACACCTGTGACCCCGCGCCAGGATTGGCCTCAAATACAATTTTTATATATATATGAAATATATCCCGCATGCATACGGCGCGGCTTACGCATACTAAAGTTATTATAACTTTTTCAACATATAACTACTTACTTACATAGCACAAGTTAAATGAAAACGTTACATCACATATTGTCAAGGTTAATACAAGTTTAAAAGAAGAAACTACATCATTTCATACTTTTTTCATAACCTGGCCTCGGAAAGGGTCAAAGTAAAGCGATTAGTACAAGAGAGCCATCACATAAGTTAACCTAATGGCTCATTCGAGATGATTTACACTCGGCCTACGAGCACCTAACAAGCCAACATTGCATTACGTATATATTTTTACCTTTCAAAGTAGATTTTGGTGAAATTTCGAGATAAAACTAGTTGTTAAGATACTATATATATATATATATATATATATATATATATATATATATATATATATATATATATATATATTTATATATTTATATATATATATATAT
>JAATLQ010036904.1:0-23696 GCA_013421005.1 Heliconius erato x Heliconius himera | reverse complement strand
GAACAATAAAGTTCTTTTATAAAATTTTACTTTAAAAGTCAAAATTTTTTCGACAGTTTTCGCTATTAATTAACAAACGCTCAAAGAAGAAATAATATTGGACTAAAATAAAACTAAGATTCTTTGGCTATAAAAAAACTAGAGAACTCAATCGAAATGAACTCGAATATACCCAGAAATAACCTAAAAACCTAAGTAATATATATTTTCCAATAAAGTTGAATAGTACACATGTACCAAATGTAGATCCGACTTCCTGCATTTCAACGGCACGACAAAGCCAATACCTAATAAGACTTCGAACAATAGCTCCACAGAACACACTCGTACCTCCTCCAGAGCAATAACAAGACCTAGTGTGGATTTGCTTGTGTAGTAAACACTAGGGCTTGTAATTAAAAAGCTACGTTTTCATTAATTGTTTCTGAATTTTCACGTAAAATGTAAGATAACTTTGTCTTGCTATAAATATTGTCACAAAGAATAACATTTTTTTTTATTGTACATAACATTTATTGTTACTACAATGTGTTTCTTTAATACAACAATATAAGACCACTAAAATTTACAAACCTTACTCGAAGTGGGCTCCATTGGCTGCAATTCGTTTATGCGTTGAGTCCAGTTATTAATATAATAATAGCACGCACGCACCCTTTGTATGGGAATCGTTTCTATGGGAACTTTAATAAATCATAATCTACTGGATCAAGATCAGGACTAGATTACGAAAAGTCTTGAATTATGTTATGTTTGTTGACTTGACCATTCTTGGTTAGTGAACATGGTGTTGATAAAGGGCTTAACCATCTTCTCAGGAATAGTATCTTGATAGCCTTGTGCCAATGTTTTGATATGTTTTTCACAAAAATATGGCTCAGTCACTCCTTCATAGCTACCCCACCGTCAGTGAAGTCGGATAGTACCCACATAGTATTCTGTTGACTAATTAAGAAGCTTTGTTGGAGTTTTCAACATAAATATGCTCATTGTTATTGTTCCATACCTTTTAAGGAAAAAACGTCTATCTGTCAAGAGTCTTTATCTCAAGAGTGCTAAGAGATAGCGAAATGAAATTCAAAACATATACTTAGATTATGAAATTTGGCAGCTAGCATCTACAAGTAGTATTAGCTGAAAATTATACATTTATGGTTAAATCCTCAAAAATAACTTAAAAGGGGGGCAACACTAATATTAAAGCCGGTAGTTCAAGTGACATATGAGATGAAAGGGCTCTGACCTAGCTTAGCTTAGCTAAGCTTGAGTTACAGAAAAACCTTGAGACTTCCAATTTTTGTACAGAGCCCTAGGTGGGCGGGCCCGACTCGTCCTTGTTTTTTTTTGTTTAAGTATTGCTCAATTGTATAATTATTCTCGTCCGTAAACATTTTTTTTCTTTGACATCTCTTTGCGGACCGTTGTTGTTTTAATTTAACAACGCAATTTTTTTTTAATTATCAGATAAGAAATTATCAGTGCGTCTCTTATAGGCTTCAATATCTTCATCTCTCGAGATAAAATCTTTGCTCTCAAACAAGATTCCTTAGATTTTTATCCCATACTGCTTTGATCGCCTTTTTCTTACGAACACTAAGTGGAGTAGTGGATCTTTTTCTGTCACAAAGAGAGAGACAGAGAATTTTCATTTTACCAAACATATAACATATTTTATATAACATATTTTACAATTTATTGGCGAAAATAAGAAAACACAATGATTAATCGTATCAAAAGGACAAATTCCAAATTCAAAAGTAATATTGTTAGCATAAGTTACTTATAGTGTAGTAATAGGTGTCACTGTAATTACGAATACGTCATTTGTTATTGTTTCCATTATAGATTGTATTAAGTGGCGGTAGTGTGCTGCGTCTGTTCCGGTGGATTTCCAATATAAGCACAAACGACACGGCACTCGTGTTCATTACGTTCTAAGATATTGTCAAGACAACTTGTCATTACAATTCATATTTCAATATTGTGACTACGAGAGTATATGTGTATATAACAAGTGTAAATAAATCTATTGTAAAAGCTGGATTTCGTGTCTGATTTGTTGGTTCGCCTAACAATATTATGTTTATTTTTAAGTGTAATAGTATTTATGGCCAGTTGCGCGTTAGGCAGTGGACCCTAACGCTTTATTTCAAATCTTTCTTTTTTATCGTGACCGCTGTTCTTTGAGTATTGGCCCAGTATATTTAAACTGACAATGTATCATAAGTATATTTAAACTGACAATGTATCATATATATAATAAGGACTTCATTCAAAAATATGAAATACATAAGCAATATAACTTCGATTATTACTAATATTGAATATAAAATACATTTTACACACAAGCAGCATTAGCATTTAGAAGTTGATCGGTTCTCGTTCGTTGGTACAGGTAATGTAATCAAAAACTTCGTCGGGCACCTAAGTTAAGTCCGACAGATTAATTAATCAGCGTGTAAGCGTTGTTTACGATGTACGACTTTATACGACGTGCACACACTGGCAGGTGTCGGCTACTGCGATGTCCACGAGCGCGCCGCTGGCGGGCCGCGGGCTGTGCGGTGATTACTGCTAAATTTATAACAAATGCAATTTGTTATATTTTAACCTTAAGTAGACTTATGTCAACAGATCATGGGAGAATTTGATTAAGATATTGCTTGAATTTTGATTTAAAAATATATGTAGCGTGCATATGATGCCATTAATATTTATTATAATAACGACGAAGAAGTTACAGAAGCGTATAACGTATATAGTAGTTGTATCCTGGCATCTTTTGCGTCATTTTATCTAGAAACTTCATTCTGTTTGTGTTAACACCAAGAGCCATCACTTTCTACATTCTATTCCTTCCGCGTTCTTTTTAGCGTTTCAAAATTGAAAAACGGAATCTTTATAGGATTACTTTCTGGTCCGTATGTCCCTCTGTCAAGATCTCTTCGAGATCACGTGGAGGTATCATACTGGGATATGTTATTATGCAAACATAAGTTGTACGTATGTTGTGTTGTTGTCGTTGTCTGTTGCCCTACAATCCTAAAATTGATATGGAAGCCTCGGTGGACAAATCTGACTCGCACTTAAATGATTTCTTAACTGATAATATATGTAACTAATTTAAAAACTGTACAGGAGTTAATATGCAATCATTGCAGTTATATTACAAAGAATATTATGAATCCTTCAAATTAATAATTTAACATTTAAGGCTGTTTCTGAAAGAGTAAATTAAATTATTCACTGACATCAGCTGTTAAATATAACAGAGTTTTAAATTTATGATAAGACGTACATTACATAGGTAAAAAGAACTTATTGTTACAAAAATATATACGTATAAAAATAATGAGCTTTATATATATTTTTATAAATATCAAATATCAACATTGGAAGCCTCGGTGGGCGAATCTGACTCGCACTTAACTGGTTTTCTTAACTTCACGTTTCCCTACCTCAATAGAAAAAAAAAACGAACTCTTAACCCTTTGTTGTCCATCTGTCCGTCTATCTAGACCATTTAACTCAAGAGCACGTGGGTGTATCAAGCTGAAATTAATATCAAATATTTAGGTCTACAGTTCCTTGGAGCACATAAAAAAACAAACTGCTATGTCAACTCAATCAAAAGATACGAACGAGCATTTTCAAATCATTGCTGTATTTTGTACGACATTCGTTGCGTAATGAAAATCTATTAATAATCTAGGGTATTTTCTATACAAATAAATTCATAGATATTTAATAGAAAAAAATATTACAAAATTAAGTTTTTTTAACTTTTATAAGTTCTACTACTCTTGACCTACAGAACCTTGGTTAAGCAATCCCGATTCGTACTTGACCAGTTTTTTTTACAAAATTTAACAAATAAAATCAATAAAACATTTGCAGATAAATAACGAAGTAATTCAAATATATATTTTCAAAATGATCAAAAAATAGAAAGGACCAACCAATTAAGCTTAGAATCATTAGACGTAACGACGTCTGCTAAAGTACTTTAACTACATAATCAGTGCTGTAACATCTCCATAAAAACCCTAAAGTTAGCTTAGAAACGACTCCAGAGACCCTTTTTACACAAAGCGACTTCAGCGCGTATTGACCTTTAACAAAGCTTTGCAACTGAGGCTAATTAAATGTTTAATGTTTACGGTATAAATATTATGAATATGTGGACATTCTTAAACCACCTTCATTTCAGGACCTTATTATGAATTTTATGGAAAAAAAAATAAATTAAAATCAGCTTCACGCTGTATTCCGCAGGATAGGCAGAGGCTTAGTGTTAAGACACTTGGTTTCCCACTTTCTGCCAGATTTTGCAAGGTATTGCGTGGTGAATGGCAAAACTCAACGCCGGGTTTCGTGCCAAAACGGAGAAATGAAAATATTAAGAAAGAAAGGAGATCGAACCCATAACCATCGCGTTACTGCCACACGGGCTTTCTTTGTTTTTTTTTTATATAAATTAACTTGTGCGTCTCGTGACGCCGGACATAACCGATAACTTAAACTAATCTTTGTTGAATTATTTAATTTTAAAATTATTTAAGTTTAGAAAAAAATTATGGAAAGGTTATTTATTAATAAAAATCTATAATGATTAAAAAATATACTTTATTCTTATTTACAATTCTTGAACATGTACATTAGAATTTTGTTTATAGACATTATAAGTTAAAAATCGCACAGAGCATAGTAAGTAGGCAGAGGAATCCTAGTGTTAAGACACTCCAATTCTCTATTTTCCGCCGAATTTCGGAGGCATTACGTGTTGAGTGGCGGAACTCAAAGCCGGGCTTTGCTTTGATACCAGAGCGAAGAAATAGAAATATAAATTAAAATAAATATTTCATTTCCTCGTGTGGGGATCGAACCCACAACCGTCGCGTTACAGTCACACCCTTGTGCCCAGTGCAGAGGCGGGGGGCCACTACGGCCTCAAACATAACATTATTAGTATTATTGTTTAATCTTACATGTACGTGAGATTATATGCTCACTGTCAACAGTATATATATGTCATGCGAAGAGAGAAAAGAGAAGCGTCAGTCCGAAATACGGCAAGTGCTGTGGGTCCGAATGAGACAGGAGGAGCCTGCTTACCGCTGCCGTATGTGCGAGAAAAGGGACGTCAGACAGACTAACGCCGTTACACGTTACGTAACGAAGTTTTTACCCTCCCATAAGAAATTAACACTTAAAAAATATAAATAGTTAAAATATGAAATTAGGTAAATACGAAAACAAATTGTTAAAAGGAATTCCTTTCAATTGTCAAGCTTGCTTTATATTATTATTTTATACAATTACTAGAGGGCACGCGCAGCTTCCCCCGCGTATTTGCACCCTTAGGGGTGAATTCTAAAAAAACCATGAAACACGTGTTCAATAAAATATTTTTAACAGTCTGAATGTTAATTTTTTTTATTAAAATCGGTGGCAGTTTAAAGATTTTTCCATGTAAACTTTCATCCCCTTATTTGAACCCTTATGGGGGTGAATTCTAAAAAACCATATTATAACACGTATTCAATTAAATATTTTATAAAAATCGGTGCCGATTTAAAAAAAATCCTTACAAATTTTCAATCCCTATTTCATCCCTTTATGGTAAAATTTTTTCAAAATCCCTTCGTAGTGGATGTTCAGATTATGAAAATAAACGTCTGTCCAAATTTCACGTTTCTACGCACAGCGGTTACGGCTGCGTGCGTGCGTCTTAACTCAGTCAATCAGGTACATGTCCTTTTATATATATAGATAGATTATAAAACTATTTTTTTGTTTACATGTTTTCTTACCAAATGATGAAATATAATTTTTCAGGGAGAAAAAAAGTCTAACCAATATTTAAATGTCAGTCAAAAGGGCATTGCGTATTAAGCACCGGAACTTAACGTCTTATAAAGTTTATTTTTTTAGCTTCACACTATAATGAGAAGCACATATAGCACACAAAGAAAATCTGGAAACTTTACGTTAACATTCTTTTTTCCCATTAGGACATTTCCGTTCTCCACTTTCCGTCAAATTCTCGAGTTGAATGGCGGAACTCAACGCCGTGCCTTGCCAATACATTAGATTTGTACATATTTTGTGATCCATGCAAACCAAGGTGCGAGCGACAAGTAGGTATAGTAATTTAATATGTACCAATACTGCTCGAAGTAAGTACACGAATTTACCAAAGTCATTCCATGTAAATATAGTATAGGCACTTGTAAGTGCCGCGCGCGGTGTCACCTGCGGTGTGAGCGTGACGCCGGTGTCACGACTGCGGCTGACTTTTAATTAAACTTTATAAGAGAATGCTTTTAATGATCCGTGTTCCGCTGACGGTGTACGCGGAATTGTGAAAAAGTGTGTAAATGAAGGTGCAGATATAATTAAATACGTTAATATTTTTATATATGAGGACAGTCGCAGCGCATTGGCACAAACGTGTGACTGTAAACGCGACAGTTTGTTGGTTCGATTTTCATTTGAATAAATAAATAAATCAGCTTCACGTTGTATCCCGCACATAGCAGGGTAGGCAGAGGGAACCTAGTGTTAAGCACAACACTCCGTTCTCCACTTTCTGCCGAATTCTGGAGGCATTGCGTGTTAAGTGGCAGAACTCAACGCCGCGCTTTGCCTCGACACCAGAGCGAAGAAATGGAAATATAATTTTAAATAAATATTTTATCTCCTCAATTGGGGATCGAACCCACAACTAGTCGGTTTTACAGTCACACTTTCATTTGAGGAAGTTTTTTTCATTTGAGGAAACGAAATATTTGATATTTTTATTTGAACTCAAGGCATGAGTTTGCTTGCAAACATACAGACAGGGAATAAATAAAAAAAATGTTTTTGCTTTCTATTATTCTTTTAAATGTCTCTCTATTCATTTCAGTCAAAAATACTTAATGTACAGACAAAATATTTTTATTGTTATATTATTTAGAACAGAATTATCGGTCAACTTAACACGTCTATGGCATGTAAACTGTCCGGCACACTGTTATATCACAATATTTTTAATAGTTTTCCTTGTACTGATGCATAATGCAACGACGTTGTATATTTTTTAGTGGCATTTTAGTGGCAGTACAAAGGATAGTTATAAGAATGTTTTTATACGTTATGTAACGTATATATAGTTATATATGAACGACTGTCCTTTATTGGAGAGATTGGTTTTAATTCATTAGAGACCGATATCAAATAGAGAGAGAGATCTTACGTAAAAGAGTATTTTAATTTTGCGTAAAAAAGGTTCTTTTAATTTAGTTGCAAAATTTGCTTTGTTAAAATTTCATAATACATTAAATGTCAAATTTAGTAAGACAAGTAATTTTTAGTTGCCTCGCTCGTGTGGTCCAATAGAAATAACTATAATACATTTTAAGTGCCCTGTGTTTCTGCCTTATCACCAGAGCGAAGACATAAAAATATTAATAAATAATCATTAACTTCCTCAAGTAGGACTCGAATCCACAACCGTCGCATTTACAATCACACGCTTGTGCCCCTGCGCCACAACGACGATTTTGTACATCATTACCAACTATATATATTTAAGCATTACTCAAGTATACATTCATACGAGTATGTATTTCTGAGTAAATTTGAAATGCAAAAACCACCAACAAATTACACCAATGTCAACTGATCAAATGCAATTAACTGTTAGTATTTATTTACGACGCCAGTTCCGAGTTTTAATTGATTAATTAAATGATTAATTAACACTTAATGAGACAAAATGTGTTATTTATATTATTTTTTATAGAACAAATGTGTAATCTATACTTTATACAGAAAATATTTAAGTATAAATATTTATACTAAATAGAAGTAAGAAAAAAGATTATCCACCAGCCTATGAGAAGTGATTTATCATTATATTTTCTCTGCTTCAACTATAAAACTTGAAATGGTTGTATCCCGTACACAGCAGTGTAGACAGAGGAAACCTTGAGTTAAGACACTCCGTTCCTCATTTTCCGCCAAATTCTGGAGGCAATGAGTGTTGAGTGGTGGAACTCAACGCCGCAATAAAAGAAATGTGTGGCATTTTCTTTCCAGATTCACGTTTTATCCTGTATATAGAAAAGTAGGCAGAAATTACCTAGTATCGAGAAACATTATACTCAAATCAACAAATTGCGTGTTGAGTGGCTGAACTCATTACTGAGGACGACAACAACGAAACGGCACTGTGAAAGAATGAAATCAAAATTACTTTCGTAAGTGGGAATCGAACTTGTAACCATAGTATTTACGGTAAGTCGCTGTCCTATTGTACCATGATGGAAAGAAAAATAATTTGTAAATTCGACATTCGATCCATTTATCTATTTCCTAGTCGGTAAAATACGTATTGTGGTAATCAAACGTTATTAAGTAATTTGTAAGCGAATCCTAACCAATTAAGGCCATCGTGACGCAGGAGTACAAGCGTGCGACAACGGTTGTGAGTTCGATTCCCACTTGGGGGAATAAAACAACGCAAAACACGGCGTTATGTTCCGCCACTCAACATGCCATGCATTGAGAATTCGGTGGAAAGTGGGGAACGGAAGAGTTTTAAGGGGAACGGAGTGTCTTAACACTAGGTTCCCATGTTTCCTCTATCTGTCCTATTATACGCGGGATACATCATAAAGCATGAAAAAACGGAACTGAAAACCCGCAGTTATACTCAAAAAATATTCTAATCTTCGTATAGTCTAATCTTCATCTTTTTTCTAAACATTATGTTATTATAGTTAGTGGTTTAAAGTAGAATCTATCTTTGCATCTTGTTTGGAATAACCCACTCAACTTTAAAATTATTCACTAACAATCTCAAACAAAATTTCAACAGAATTGCACTAATCATAATTATAATCAATTTGATGTATAAATAAAATCAAAATAAATCAGCTTCACGCTGTATCCCGCACACAGCAGGGTAGGCAGAGGGAACTTAGTGTAAGTAAGACACTCCGTTCCCCACTTTCCGCCGAGTTCTGGAGGCAATACGTGTTGATTGGCGGAACTTAGCGCCGCGCTTTGTCTCGACTTATATAAATGTAAATAAATATTTCACTTCCTCGAGTGGGGATCGAACCCACAACCAGTCAAATTTTACAGTCACACTTTGTGCCTCTGCGCCACGACTGATCTCTCTCTATTTCAAATTTTTTTATATCTAAATTATATTTTATTAACCAATTGTTCATCACTTAGAATCTAACACTATATATCTAGAGTTGAGATATTTCATGGAGGATTATCCTCCAGCAGCAAATTGACAAGCCCTGGTCGTATTCAATACAAGGGGAAACGTTTTTATTTGCTTTTTCCTGAACGCGCCGATACCTTTGTCACAAATACCAAAAAATATACAAAAGTGTTTTTGTTGATTGAGAGTCCATATTGATGTACCCTTCACAAACACATTTATAAAGGAAATATCAATCACGAACGAAAATAAGGTGATATATTAATAAAAATAGCAACATTTGGCTTTTCACGCTTCGTCAGTGAATAGTAAAAATTTAAAATAATGTTTTTTTTTTCAGCTTTGCGCTTCATTCCGTGTGTAGCAGGATGGGCAGGCTCCCTCTGGAACCTAGTGTTGAGACACTCCGCTCACCCTCTTTCCGATGAATTCTGGAGGTGTAAACTGGAGGCGAAACTCATCGCGCTATGCATCTAGAACAGACGGAATTGAATTGAAAATATTAAATAATTTACCTCGAGCGGAAATCGAACCCACAACCTGTCACGTTTACCGTCACACGTGGCTCTTGTGCCACGACTAGCCTAAATAATGAATATATTATCACGAATATTTTGCAACAATGCAGGCAATCTTACCATAACTAGACCATTGTTACACTGCATGTGAATAATTGATGAGAGTACACGTGCATTTTCCATTTTCGAATTTGTAATAATAGAATTAAAAGTCATAGAGTAACAATATTTATTCGAAATTTCATATATGATTTTAATAGAATATTTTTATATATTCCTAATTTTATAATATTGTATAAATATATTAGATAATTTCTGTCACATATAATATTAAGCTATTTAATTTTCATAAAGCTGTTTTCCACCAATGTCTTATATGGTAGAACACGATAACGGTACATTGGAGATATCTTTATACTACCTTTTTTAAATTGGCTTCACTTTGCTGAGAAAGAATCCCATTTTGACATACATTCGTTTTATTTTTTCAGTAATGAATATTGCTTTGTCAATATTTATTATTATTTACGATCTTTTCTGGTGGATTGCGGCACGTGTGATCATAAAAAAATTAGTATTCGTTTCAGAATATTGCGGTATAGCTAATTCAGTTTAAAATAAAAGCTGTAAAATTTCAATTAAATGAGATTCATCTATCTCCGGGAACCTAGTGCTTAGACACTACTTTCCCCATTTTATTCCAAATTCTAGAATTATTGCGTGTTGAGTGACGGAACTTAACGCCCCCCCTTGCCTCGACACCAGAGCGAAGAAATGAAAATATAAATTAAAATAAATATTTCAAAATGAGTACATGTGGGGATCGAACACACAACCAGTCGCGTTTACATTCACAAATGTGTGCTTCTGCGCCACAAGTGGGTCCAAATCATAAAATCTCAATTTATTTTGTTTTTTATTAACGCTATCCTTGGGTACGGTTACAGAGAGCATGGAACCATATAAATAAAATTATTATAAACCAAAGAAAGTGGCAAGAGAGAAACTCAGTTAATAATTAGATACTGGAGAAATGTCATATAAAAAACCTAAGATTTTCCGGCAAGGTCTGCATGAAGTTAGATGAGTTAATGTCAGCAGATGAGTCGAAAAAGGATTCAGTTAGTGGAGAAGGTTCAGTATGGAACGCATCTTTTTCCCTGGTCATTCTGCCAGAACGAAATAATTAAAAAGTAGAAAAAAATAAGTACAAAGAAATAAAATTGAAGCCTTAATATTTTATTAAATATATTTTTCCGATACATTACGTCATCAATTGGGGAATCAAAACATGTATTTTGGACATAGATTTTTTTTAGCACCCACACATTTAGAAAGGTCACCTACGTTCACCTACAAAATAATAACAATTTAGGTGACTCGCTTTACACAAACCCCGTTTGCACATAGAATAAATCTGGTTCTTATCTCCGCGACAATAGGATCCGGGGACAAACACACAGGTGTGAACTTGACACGTTTTCATAATACTCAGAAAAATGGAACGGATTATCCTTCGCGAGCACAACGGAGTTGAGTAGAAGGTATTATTCGAAGAGATTATGAACGGGGCAGCAATTCGTCAGCCGTTCGTCGGACTCGCCTATGTACGGTTTTGTTTACTTTGTCCCCCAAAATACGGAAAGCTTTGTTATAAGTGCGCGAAGTGTACACGTGTTTATGTTGTTTGAAAGGTCGGTCTTTTGTATTCTTAAATAAATGATTTTTTTTCCTTTAAACATATTGAATTTTGTAGACCATTATAATTCTTTGATGGAGCAAATTTTCTATTATTTATTTTTGCAAAGTTATTTAGTAAAATCTTTATAGTGGGGTGAATGGATTATTATTTATTAATATTTTCATTTCATGGCTTTGGCAACAAGGCACAAGCCCGGCGTTTAGTTCCGCCACTCAAAAAATTTGGCGGAAGGTGGGAAACGGAGTCTCAGCTCTCGACTCCACTGCCTACTCTACTGAAGCTGATGTAAATTATTCCATAATTATCTATATTAAAGAGAAATGTCCAGAATAATTAAAATTCAAAAACATAATACACTCACTGAACACAAACCATTCGTTATTAGAGTATCGGAATATGTCACAGTCACGTCACGTCACGTCACGCTCCCATTTCAAAGGGTCATAATTGCCACAGTGACAGTCGCCGCATACAAAGGCTATTCAATGCGAATGCATTCATAAAATATGTGTGTCAAAGTTTGATGGACTATCTGGCTTTGGCGTGCTACTAAAAGATATTACTCATATTGAAATATAGGTGATGATAGGAGAGACGTGTGTATGTACATGTATGTATTTCATATACATATATGTAACGTAAATTTTAAAATGTGGATATGTTTTTAAATTTTATTTTACAAAGCTATAAAGCAATGGAGGCTAGTGAAAACATTTTTTTATTCTGAGTGGGGATTGATCCCACAATCATCGTTTATAGTCAGTCATTGTGTCTGTTCTCCACGATAGCAGTGATAAAAAGTGACTCGCTTACTGAGCCTGCCTATATGCACTCATTCTGTATGAAATGAACTACAAATATAACTTTGTAATGTTTTTTTTATAAAATACTATATTTTTACTTTTTTATTTTTTTTTATATTATACAATAGATTTATATTTTATCAAAAATGCCTTTAAACTATTAATTTTCAACAAAAAATTAATGTATTAGTAATAAATACACACAGCCACACACAAACAAACCCACGCACGCAAGCATGCAACTACACGCTTACATTTGAACATTCAATTTGAACATTCAACACTCTTACATTTGAATTATTTCCGACTGCTAAGGAAGGGTTATGTTTTTCGCGCGTATCTTGTATGTATGTAATATTCTTTATTACCTCATATCTCCACAACCTCTGAACGGATTTACACAATTGAGATATCGTTAGATTTGTATTAGCAGCCCAAGTGTTCTTAGATAGGTGCCGTTAGAAAAACAATTATGGAAGCTGTGGGATCCCATTGGACTTAGTGAAAAAATAATTATTCGTTTCGAATACCACAATATGGGTATCAAATTCAAGAGCTTAATTTCAGGATTTCAAAAAGGTATATCATTATTATTATTACCATAATAAATTCTAACAAAAAAATGAAAAATAAAAAAATATTTGTAAAAACAAAAACCCCGACTGCATCAAACTAAAAAGAAAATAAACAAGCCCAATAGTTTATTAGGATTAACAGTCGGGACCTATAAGAAATTCTTCAATCAATAAAATCTTTACCAGGAACCCCGCATAATTTAAAGAGGTCCCGACTGTGAATCCTAATAAACAATTGGGTTTGTTTATTTTCTTTTTAGTTTTATGCAGTCGGGGTTTTTGTTTTTACAAATATATTTTTTAATTTTATTTTTTAGAATAACCATTAAACTAGTAATAAGTCTCAAACTTATCCTGTCATATTGTGATGATATGTAGCCTTGTCTATTTAAATTGATGCTGAGGTGGAGACCTGGTGACCTGTAACACGGGTTTCGTACCTATCACAGGCACCAGCAACCCACATAATGTTCAAACGGCTTCACTTATTGTACTTACTTTCTTACTTTCTTATTATTGTTAAAAATCAACTTCACGCTGTATCCCGCACACAGCAGGGTAGGCAGAGGGAACCTAGTGTTAAGACACTCCGTTTCCCACTTTCTGTCGAATTTTGGAGGCATTGCGTGTTGAGTGGCAGAACCCAACGCCGCGCTTAACCCCGACACCAGAGCGAAGAAATGGAAATATAAATTTAAGTAAATATTTCATCTCCTCGAGTGGGGATCGAATCCACAACTAGTCGGTTTTACAGTCACACCTCGTGCCGCTGCGCCACGACTGGCCTCACTTATTAATGTTGTGGTTGAAATAAAGCTCTTTATTATTATCTTTAAATATATTATAAGCTTAATATTAAAAATAAAAAGACAGAATATAAAGAACTCATCATCTTCCTAGCAAAGTACTTAGGGCATGTAAAAAAATCACTTTAAAGAGTGGTTAAGAAATGCAATCCAATAAAACCGTAAGCCACATCAACAAAACAACACAACCTACATACAAAAAACGTACTTAACGGCACTGAACGGATACGTACGATACCTACGATATCACTTCCCTTAGTTCCCCGCATCCACAACCGCCTAATAAAACTATACGAGCCAATAAGCCTTCGAAACAATAGTCTCAGTACAAACATTACAGACGTACGTACAAGTGACTGTAATGAGACGAGAGTGTGAACTTGTTAATGTCAACAGGAGGGTCGTATAATTAAAATATACCATTTGTAAAACGTAGAGTTACTATGTGAATAATTTGTTTACTGTTTAATGACGGATATATGTTATTTTGTGTAATATTTTAATTGTGATTATTAAGAAAATAATATTTAAAGTATGAATATTAATAGTAAAAGTTTTTTTAGGACAGGTTGAGGATTCGATCCCCGTCAGGAAATTTTCATTTTGTTGTGAAGGAGTGGGTCAGCGTGTGACTGTAAGCGCTATGGTCGTGGGTTGAAATCCCCACACGGGGATCATTATTTTTAAATTATTTTTCATTTCTCCGAACTGGTAGACAAGACAAGGGGTTAAATTTAACTGCTTGACACGCAATGTCTCGGGAATTGTTTGGTAAATGGGGAGCGTCTCCAACACTAAGTTCCCTTTGCGAAAGGCTGATAAAAAGAGAAAGCTACATTTTTATAGAATAGAATATAAATAAGCATTTCATCGTCGAGGACGTCATAACGTTGGAGCACATTTACGTCATGATTGTAGGTCCGAACTAAGAATAATAACTTTTCAATAGTTAATGTTTATAAAATTAACGAGAACGAGAAAATAAAATGTATTATTTACTATATAGTCCTTTATAATAACTGCAATTACAAGTTCAATCTAAATATTAACCTGATTGAAATATTAAATTGACTGGAAGCAGCATAGAAGTCAAATATAAGGCACAGTTACCTTCGTGTACAGTGTGAGACGGTACGTAAATGCTGTTTGCACTACACAGCTTATTTGAGTAGGGTAATATAGAACGTGGTGCTTATGACAACCGCTCCATTTCTAACATTTCCTTCTTCTGCTACGTTTGAAACTTTTGAAAGTTTTAAAATATGTTGGAAAATGAAATATGATAATAACTTTATTTTAAGTAGTTTATAATAGTGTAACTATCTTTACTAGAGTTAGGGAATTCAAATATGATTTACAAGCGACCTAAACTCGGCCTCATTCGTTTAAACTTATAGCAATCATACAATTTTTTTACATATAATGTAGCTTATGTGTTATTCTGAGGTAAAAACTTTGTAATTCTAAAGTTCTATCTAAACCAATTTAGTCGTTTTTGAGTAAAAGTGGAACAAACATCCATTCTCATAACTATCACAATTATAATATCTATTAGTACATTAGTGACGCTCATACAGTATTTTTGTAGGTTTTTTTATAATTATCAAGCCACAGTACTGTTGCCACCTTAAACTTTATTTATTTTTTAGCTTCACGCTTCAACCTATATATCCTAGATAGGCAGAAAAAACTTTGTTATTTCATCTTTTCTATAGTAAGTAGAATAGTGAATGTGGTAAATATAATTACGATTGATGCTGTACGATATTTGCATTTTTTAATTAACTTAATTAATTTCTTCAAGCAATCCTTTGAAATGTTATCTTTTCATTCATAATTTCTGATTTAAAAGATTATAACATATTAGATATTAATATATTAAATGATATTTATAATACTCAGATAGTAGTTTTATGTTTCCCCTTCCTTAAAACATTCCTTTTACATATTTTTACAATTGATCGACTATGTTGAAAATTTTCGCAGAGTCTTGGTAATTTTAAACTATTTTATTTCACTTCTAACACTTTAAAATATACGTACAAGGCGGTATGAAGTAGACCATGAAACAGAAAGTTCGCTGCATATTTCCCGCGGGCACTACTACACTACAGATTGATTAAAACCGATGAACTACAGTAAGTTGTCTGACCTAAACGCTACCAACATTTTGTATACAATGTGCAAGAGTGTAAAACATTTTGCAACACTTCAATATAGCATCACAGTACATTGTTGCTGGTTTTTGAATAGCTTACGTTGGAATTTATTAATTTGATACCCGATCAGCTGTGTAATCTTAATCTATACATAGATAACAAAAAAATATCACGCTTTATAGTGCATATACATGATTTTTTTTAGTTCCACTCTCTATCTCGCATATTGCTATATGCGATAGAAGACAGAGAGAGAGAGCTTCGGTTTAACCGAAGTTTTGGGGCATTACCTGTTCAATATGAGTTGCGGAAATCAACGCTGCACGCTATGTCTTGTTACCAGAGGAAAGAAATGAAAATATTAATAAATAATAATTAATTCTTCCCAGTGGGGTTCGAACCAACAACTATCGAAAATGGACAACGGAGTGTCTTAACACTAATTGCTGACACAGCATGAAGTTGATTTAATTCCAAATCCCAAGTATGTAATAACACTTTAAAAATATTATAATTATTTAATTAACTAGCAAATGCATCTCCTAGCAGCTTGGTGTTGTTAGTGACAGCGCTAAGGACACGGCCGGACGCGTACGAGACAAGCGGCAGAGGAAGCCGGACGGAATGATTGCGTCTCGCGCCTCGGCGCCTCCAGCCGTACACTGTGGATAGGCTTTTTCGAAGATTAGATATCAATATCCTGGTGCCAGTAAATATGGGAATCCAATAAGATGATGAAAATGTGTGATTAGAATATATTTAAGTAAATAGCTGCTATGTAGAGTCCGTCGTGGCGCAAAGGCTTAAGGATATGACTGTAACGCGATGGTTTTGAGTTCAATTACCGCTCGGGCGAATAAAATAATCAATATTTTCATTTCTTCGCTCTAGTAACGAGATAAAACGCGATATTGGGTTTTGCTATTCATCATCCATCCATCTCGAATATTTGGAGGAAAGTGGAGTACGAAGTGTCTTATCACTAGATTCCCCGCCTACTTTGCTAATTGCGAAATACAGCGTGAAGCTAAAAGAAAAGGAAAAAAATATAAAATATCATTGCACCAATTTAACTGTAAAATGTTGCAATAAAATAATAATTTAAATTAAAAATATATATTTTAACTTGAGACACGATATAGAAGTAATAATGCGACTCTCGAAGCCACTTGTAAAAAGCTTTTAATCTGGATATTGTTTATCTGTACATATAATAAAACTGTAAGTTATCGCTGTCTGTACATGGAAGATATATAAGATAATATTTTATTCTGGACGTTTATCAATGTAATAGAACCTAAAACAATGTTTTTTTTTGTTTGTTTGTCTATAAGTCGGTTTGTCTATTTGCCGGTTTGTCTGTGAGTTTATGCACGCTAATTTCAGAAACGGCTTAACCAGTTTATACTATTTATATTATTTACAGTTTTTATTATTGTATTTTAGTTAACTTATCTTAACATATAGAATTTGTTTTATTTAAATAGGTTAATAAAAAATATGTCAATATAAAGTATTTCGTTTGATAAAATTTCTATAAAATAACTGTTCTATTGTATTGACTGAACACTTTGTTGTCAATTCATGGAAATTGAATTAAAAATGATAATGTTGTTAGATTAGTAATTTAGATGAGTAAATAAATAATTGTTGAGTTCAAGCGGGCGAAGCCTTGAGTGCGACGCTAGTGCTTTAATAAAGTTCTAAACGTAGACGCATATCAGTTCTCTATTCAATATCTTGTAAAATATGATTTAACGTTATTGAATAAACTCTTAACATTTACTGTCTCAATAATGGTGCACTTGGAATAAAAATAAATATTACACAATAATACAATACACGATGATAGAGTGATATTATGAACTAATATTCAAGGGAAACTATTATTGCAATATCGTATAGTAGGGTAAACAGAGGGAACATGGTATTATAACAACTTTCCGCCGAATTTTCGATACACATATTTTGATTAAGTAGCCGAACTCAAAGCCACACATCAAGCCTACAAGTGAGGTCGAACTTACACCCGTCGCGTTTTTCCGTCAGGCGCTTCCTCACTTCGCCACGATGGTCTCATATTTTCAATACTGATATGTATTGTATAATATCGATTTTCTTAGTCCTTATGTAGAAATAAGCAAGCGGAGTATGAAAATAAGAAATGTAATAAATTTCCATTGTTTTAAATTTTGTTTAACGTTCAAGAAACATATGCATAGTTTACATTAAAAAAAATATACTTCACGCTGTATCCCACACACAGGAAGGTAGGCAACCTTGTGTTAAGACACTCCGTTGCCCACTTTCCGCCGAATTTTTCGAGGCATTGCGTGTTGAGTGGTAGATCTCAACGCCAGGCTTTCTGCCTCGATGACAGAACAAAGAAAAGAAAATATTAATATATAAGAATCTCCTCCCGTTTCCTCGAGTGGAAATGGAATCCACAATTGTCACGTCGTCGCCTTAGTCACATCCATGTGCTCCTGCTCCACGACGGCCTCACCTTACTAAAACTTAAATGCTGAAATACAATATTTTAAACACCTATATCTGCTGAAATATTTTCTAGTATTGTATATATATTTTATTCGTATTTCTTACAACTAAATATATATTTTGTATTAAGGAACGAGAATATGCAACAGACGTGACGCCTGTCCAAACTTCTTCGTTTTACGAGTATGAGAAAGTTCTCATACTAGAATAACGCAAGATGCAAAACTAAAGTTGCTGTTTCAATAACGAAAATAATAAAAAATCTCGATGAAATTAAAATTGATTGGTCCTTTCACAAATACTGCCCATGATAAGACTTCCTTTTATTTAGTAAATTTATAAACATAGTATAATTAACATTTTTAAGTTTAAGTTTTATTATTGGTTACATTTTGAAGAATCGAGATCTTGTCACTTGATCAAATAAAAGCTTAATGAAAATCACTTGAAAAAATATTACATTGACAGAAATAAATTATATACTGACACTAGTAACCTCGCGGCTTCGCCCGCTTGTTCTACAATTATTTATTTCCTCCTCTCAAAATTTTTTCGTGACATAATAACCTTATCTTTTGAAAGACAATATTCCGTACAAGGAAAACTAAAGTTTCAGCCAATTTAATCAAATCAAATTTTGTAGCAATTTTTATTTCAACTGATTTAAATAAAATCCACATAAAAATTTAATGTTAACTAAAGTTTTCCAAGATACAAAAGCTAAAACTGCAGCATTTAAATCGATTCAGATGCTTCTAAGATTAGCTTAGATTATTATTTCGAATATCAAACCGCAACCAGCAATAACATTTCATAAAACAGCTCCACGTCGAGAAATAACAGACCCCGACCGAATAATTACAGGAAGTAAATCACGCTTAATACGTTTTATATTTTCATTTACCGCGATAATCAGATAGCTATTGTTCAGATCGCTGAAAACTCCAATAATAAACACAAAATACAATATGAAATATTGAGCCCGTTGTGGCGTGGAGGTAAATGTGTGCACGACGTTTGTGGGTTCAATCCCATGGAATAGATTATTATTTATGAATATTTAAATTTATTCGCTCTGGCACCAAGGCAAAAAACCTGGCGTTGGGTTTCGCCACTCAACCCGCAATGTTTCGAAAAATTCGGCGTAAAATGGGGAACGGAATGTCTTAACACTATGTTACCTGTCTACCCTGTTGTATTGGGGATACAACGAAAAGCTGATTTTTTTTCTGACGTATGTATACGTTTAATATATACGTTTGTTATTATAGTTTTCTGATTTATTTGGCATCTTTATAATTTAGATTTTCTCAGTTTCGTAAAATATAGAATATCATTAATTCTGTATATATTATGTATACATGAACTGTAGTATAACAATTTTTTGTAAAGCATAGAAAAATTCAATAGTGAAATAAAAATATTATGTTAATAATATAAGAATTTGAGTTTATAATAGTAATTTATAAATATAAATAAAATTAAAAAGTCAGTCTGTGACTTTAAAATAACCGTATCGTTTTTCCAACTACATAATTTATAATTATTTACACGATAAGAGAACACAAACAATTTTAAGATATTTATTTACCTGTCTTATTTTTTTCTGCGCTAATATCTGGAACAGTTTAGCCGATTTGAAATAATAATGATACTGAAAAATATCAACATTTCATCCCGGAATTGGATTTTGACAAGTGGAGCGGGTAGCCTTACTTACGCTCAATATCAATAATCTATCTCCTACGTCAATCTTCGATTGTTCCATATATCTATTTAATCTAGAGATTGAATAGATATATGAAACAATCGAAGATTGACGTAAGAGATAGATTATTGATATTGGACGTTAGTTCGCCTTAAAAAAGTAACCTTTTGTTTAGTGAACAAAAAGTGCGCGCTTTTAACTATATGAACTTTTTTAGTAGCGCATAGCAAAACGCATAATTAACAAAAAACCATGCGCAAGTCAAAGTTTGAAAATTATATTTATATTGGCCTATATTTATTTTAATTTTAAGTCACATTTGTGTCCATCTCGGACACGAACTTGACTTTATATATTCTATATATATTTATTAGACAATAATATTTTCTCTTTCCTAAAAATATATAACATTATGCACGAATAAATAGCTTAATTATATAAAATTAAATTAAATTAAATCAGCTTCTCGCTTTATCCCGCACACAGCAGGGTAGTCAGAGGGAACCTAGTATTAAGACACTCCGTTCCCCACTTTCTGCCGAATTCTGGAGGCATTGCGTGTTGAGTGGCAGAACTCAACGCCGCGCTTAACCTCGACACCAGAGCCAAGAAATGGAAATATAAATTTAAGTAAATATTTCATCTCCGAGTGTCTTTGTCCATTTTAATTAATTTCAATAAAATCAAACATCGTGTACTTCTTAACAAATCGAATAAGCAATCACATACGTAATGACCGAGCGGGCGCGTTCTGAATGCATCGAGTTGCGTTGTCATATTTTAATTAGTTTTATTTTCAACTTATGAGGCCGGTCGTGGCGCAGCGGCACACAGTGTGACTGTAAAACCGACTGGTTGTGGGTTCGATCCCCACTCGAAGAGATGAAATATTTACTTAAATTTATATTTCCATTTCTTCGCTCTGGTGTCGAGGTTAAGCGCGGCGTTGAGTTCTGCCACTCAACACGCAATGCCTTCAGAATTCGGCAGAAAGTGGGGAACGGAGTGTCTTAATACTAGGTTCCCTCTGCCTACCCTGCTGTGTGCGGGATACAGCGTGAAGCTGATTTATTTTTTTATTTTCAACTTCCCTGACTTTAACTATTCGTCTGCGAGAGAGGACTGTTCCAGGGCTGCGGCTGACTGAATTTTAATCACATTTATTTACTGTTTCACAAAATTCTATTAATTTTTCATAAGCTTTCATTAGTTACGCATAAATTTGTGACAATTAAAATTGAGACTCGAATAAAAAGTTCTGTTTTACGTTTCAATTTCAATTCAAATATTTTTACTATACAGGGTGTAAATCGATCGATGGATCAACGGTGGTCTATGGATATGATACCACAGTACCTATACATTTTACCATAATGTATCTTTGGTTTTTTTTAGTGAGTCAGCAGGTTTAAAAAAACCGGATTCGTGACGAAAGGTCTGCGTTCGTGGTTTTTTCTTTATAATTGCTCAATAATAGGCCTTGTATTATACAATATTTTAAAAATATCTGTATATAAATCTTGGAAATAGCATTGAAACAAAAATATTTTTTTAAAAGCAATTTTTTTCTCAAAAGACTTTAGTGGCTGAAGTGAAAAAAAATATGGTGATTTTTTTTTCAAAAGTATTTTTTAGAAATACTGCGTAGACTAGCTCGAGGTGCGACTGTTGAACCGACTGGTTGCGGGTTCGACTCCACTCGAGGAGCCCGCTCTGATGTCGAGGCAAAGCACGACGTTGAGTTCTGCCACTCAATACGCAATGCTTCCAGACTTCGGCAGAAAATGGGGAACGGAGTGTCTTAACGCTAGGTTCCCTCTGCCTACCCTGCTGTGTGCTGTGTGTGAAGCTGATGATAAAAAAAACTATGACTTAATTTCGCCACGATAGAATAATAAGTGAGGGGAAAGAAGAAATTCCTTTCCTATCGGCGCCGTTTACCCGATCTCTGTCGTTGTCAGCGTTTTTAGTGCTCTGCCGCGTTCATCAGACGGACATATTATAATTTAAAATATTATCCCGCCTGTGAGACCGAGCGCTATAAAACAAACTATATTCGGGGAATGTTTGTAAAATAGAAATATTTTAATAAAAATTATAGCAAATATATATTTTATAAAAAGTGAGTAAATTTTAATTTTGTTACCTTATATCAGTTATACTTCCTGTTGACCTAAAATCATGATAATGATGACATCTTCAACGTGCGAGTCTGACTCGCAGTTAATCCTAATTTTTTATTGAAGCTAAAATTAATTTTTCGACAAGATATTGGAATATTAATATAATACCGTCTGCCTACACAATTGTAAAAAGACAACTATTTATATATATATTTTTTATCAGCTTCACGCTGTATCCCGCACACAGCAGGACAGGCAGAGATAACCTAGTGTTAAGATACTTCATTCTCCGCTTTCCGCGGAATTCTCAAAGCATTTCTTGTTAAGTGGCGGAACTCAACGCCACAGCACACAGCACAGACACCACAGCGAAGAATAGAAAATATACATTTATATAAATATTTCATTTCTTCGAGTATATATTTATAGATCTTACATTTGTCATAAATTTTAAAATTAATCCAAATGTCAAGCTAAAATCGATAGTTCATACGAAATTTCTTTCAAAATTTAAGAAAATATAACTTTTTCCATTTTCCACCAAATCTGCTATAAGTTGTAGAAACTCAGCAGCACGTAGTCTCTGAGACAAACGACTCTCTGCGGGGTCGTGCGCGCTGCTAATGTTGTATCGTACTATAATGACTTTTGATAGTGATGTATTTTATTGCCATATATTTTATATTAGCTGTATATAATAAAATTATATATCTGCTTCAATAATAGTAAAAACGAAGTGACAGCAGTAGTTTTCCATATTCGCTACATTTGGTGCCACAATGACATAATTAAAGGCATTTAAAAAAAAATTACATGACAAAGAATAAAAATGTCCTATTTATCGTCTCATAATATAAACATGTGTAAATATGTCATTGTTGCACCAAATGAAATTGTAATAAATATAATATTTTTTCATGTTTCCTTTTCTTAATAAGGTTGAAGAACAAATTAGATTGGATTGGAAAGTTAAGTACGTTTTTTACTTGTTTTTTTATGGTTATTATTAAGATTTAACAAAAAAACTTTAATATGTGAGAACAGGAATTTGATATGGAAATTAATTTTGTTTTGTTTTACATAATAAAGAAAATATTTAAATATTTTGCGGTAAACTTTATTTACTCTTTAATTTAAAAATTTAATCTAACATTAACATGCTTTAAAGCCGTGTGTAAATAAACGAGATGTTTATATTTGATCGGTATAAGCTTCGCACAGTTAATTAAATTATTAATTAAAACTTGAGCATACATACATCTAAGTTCACTTATGTAAACGACTTTCCAATCTTTCTGACTTAAGTCTTATTTTAATTGATTTATACTTTATACCTTATATATACGAGGGGCTCGCCAAAAGTAAGGTTCCCTATTTTGTAATTCGGCTTCGGAGCGCGGGAAAAATTTGAAACTTGGCGGGATATTCCGCTAGGATGTGGTGGCCACACTGATTTTTGGAGGGAAGTGATCCGATAACCTGGTCGACCGTATCAGTCTTGTAAACATGTCGAGTGCAACCCCATCCGTGTCCGCCTCTGAACTGAGAGCAATAATTCGTTTTTTCACGTTAAAAGG
>JAATLQ010036903.1:34660-44816 GCA_013421005.1 Heliconius erato x Heliconius himera | reverse complement strand
GTTTTTAAAGAAACACGTTAAAAACACACATCGTCTATATGATTCTAAACTATTTTGAAAGAGATACTATGTAATTGCAATAAGTGATATGTATCACCTACTAACAATACTTCACACTAGTTTCCTTCCAACAGGGGCCGTCACTTACAAGCGAGTGCCCCCGATTGACACAATTCCACTGCTTTTATAGTTATTTTCCACCTAAATCTACCCTCTTTTACACGAGTACGCTAACAATAGAAAAGCTAATTTAAACGAAATAATGCTCTAACATTAATTAATAAATACCGAGAGTGAAATTAGCTAGCGTCTAAGTCAATTACGTTTTTCATTTATGGTACTAAGTATTTGATATTTTTTTTAATATGTACCCACTTTATTTATAGTATCATGCGTAATGGTGCTATGATTGATAATAAGTAAATAAGGTTATGGTTTTGGGTTCAAATTGCGATTATTTTAGGACTTTACGCATAATTCAAAAACCTGGTCTTTGTCGTCAATTCCTATTTTTATTTGGTTATTGAATAAAGAATAAATAAAAGAATTCGTTTGGAGAGAATCTTACAATAAACTAAAATCATATATGTACTATTGCATGTGATATATCTAATGTTACAAAGCCCATAATATTTTAGGCGTCCGCTACTGAACGCATAGACGATTATGGTTTTGACCGTAACCAAGATTAGAATCCGTTAAATAATTGATTAGAAATACGTTAAATTGATAGAACGCCCTAACCACAGGAACTACTGGTTTGATTTTAAATAATATTTTCGTATTTTATACACCATATAAAGAAAATGCTATTTTTGTTTATCTTCACGTGGTATGGTATCCTGCACATAGTCTAATAACATCACAATCACAACAGTTTTGATGTAACCCACTGCACCTGCCACCACTCTTAGCAGTTCCGTATGACCAGACGAAGCCGTGAGCAAAAGCTAGTAATAAATATATCTATAAAGACGTATTCTTGTAAATGACAAACGATTTGCTATTAAGGCGGCTATCTCAAAAGTGCAGGGTGCTATTTTTAAACACCCCATAATAGATCGTAACGGTGCTGTATATCGTCGTTGACGGTAACAAATATCCTAAATAAAGAGTACGCGTGAAACAGAATAATGTATCTTAAGCTAAATTAATTAAAGTAGACGTTTTAGTTACTAATTTAGTGTTTAATAAGAATATTTATTTTTAAATATATGAGGCCAGTCGTGGCGCAGCGGCACAAAGTGTGACTGTAAAACCAACTGGTTGTGGGTTCGATCCCCACTAGAGGAGATGAAATATTTACTTAAATTTACTTCTGCCTACCCTGCTGAGTGCGGGATACAGCGTGAAGATGAAAAAAAAATGTATTTGTTTTTGTTTGTACATAACATTCTATTTGAATAAATTTTTTGGCTAGTTTTGCTAGACCTTAACTCAGACAATATTATATAATTTGAATATAATCGATCACTTACGAGAAAAACGAACCTACAATTATTATTTATAATAAGACGAGAAATATATTATTGAGAGATAACTTAATTGAGATTTGAACCAACACCTATCTAACACAGTCTGATAAGACAATGTAAAATACACACACATATTTACTAAATTTCAAATACTCCATACATTATAATATTAACTGGAGAGCATAAGATAACCGAAGTAAGCTAGACGGTCATTTCCCCGATGTTTCAGTAAAGTAATCATCATTAGACTACTTAACTCGAAGCGTGAAGACTGCAAGCTAATTGGCTGTGCATTAAACGCTTGTGTTGGTATAGCATGATTTATTCATGTCAATATTTTCTATATAAACTTATATTATTAATAACTTTCTCTTTTTCGTATAGTATATTTTGTTAAAAAAAAAATAATAAAAAATAACGGTAATTTTATTTTTGCGGATGTCAAAAGGTAATTTATAGTAAATTACCTATAAAATATGTTTTTTTTCTGCTACCTTTCATTTTTTTAAAGCATTTTAGACTATGATTCAGAACGAAAATTGTAACTTTTTGGGAAACAATTTTTACAATGTCACGTTCTATCTCATGATGCCTACTGATATATATTTATATATAGTGCATAATATATATAATATCATAAATATTATTTTGTTTATGTTATTTTCAATACAAATTTAAAGATTGCACGTTAATTGGGTGTACATTAAACGCTTATGCTGGTACAAAATGATTTATTCATGCACCGTGTCGTCTTTACACAGCAGCGGTTTCAGTGACCAACCTTGTGTTACCCCAAATGAGACTATCGGGGAATATCTCTTACACTATATTTTATTCTATCTTTACTAAGAATGGGACATGCCATGGGGCATTTATTAGGCAAATTTTAGTAGCTTTTTATTTAATTAAGGATGTCTGACTGTAAACGTGATGGTTGTGAGTTCGATTCCCACTCAAAGAAATGAGTTAAAATAAATCAGCTTCACGTTGTATTCCGCACACAGCAGAGTAGGCAGAGGGAACCTAGTGTTAAGACACTCCGTTCCCCACTGAGTTATTTCTATTTAAGTTAACCCTCTGGCAACAAGTCAGGGTATGACAGTTATGACACTTAAAACGCAACCGACCAAGTCACAATCAGAGTCGAGCACGAAAGGTTCCATATCATTATTTATAAAAAACAGCAAAACCACAAAAGACATGATCTATGTTTGTTGTATAGGATGAAAATGTATGAACATATAAAAATACTTTGGCCGCAAAATTTAATAAACTAACAGCATATAGTACAATATTAACGTAAATTAATATAAATGTAGGTCTCATAAAACACATCACTAACGTCTGAAGTCACGTAGTAATTAGTCTTAAGCTATTGCCTTTATGACTTAAGTGTAGACGTATTACATGACCCGAATCTGACGGAAACTTTAACTTAATATATTACTGTTGTTCATCAAAAACTAAACCAACACTTTGAAATCTTCATTTTTTTTAAGATAGTAGGAGAATTAGTTTTAAAATACTACGTTTTCCACCTTTCCACAGCCAATTTTCGAGACTTTAATCTTAGATTACATTGTTTTTTATTGAAATTTCATGAAATAAGTTCTAGTTTCAAGTTAAAAATACAATTAAATTTAAACATATTTGCCTGAAAGCCTTCCTTTTTTTACCTTTGGTATAAATAGCCATTCAGATCTAAACCATAAAAGCGAAAGCCTTTTTATTTGCTATTCTTATTTAAGACTTGAACCTAAAACCTTCCAACATATTAGTTCATACGAGCAATAAAAAATCTTTACAAATAACTCCTCAAGGCAGTTCTACAGAATTAATAATATAAAATATTTTACTTAATAATTCTAAATTCTATGTTTATAATTAAAATTTTCTAGTAAACGGTAACGAGCTTCGCACCTACCTTACTTTGGGTTAAAGAGCTCTTTAGCCTTTACAGTTAAAATCTAGGCATACTTTGTTGAGAATTTAATGAATTATAATTTTTATAAAAGCTTAATTTATAAATAGTACAAACTATTTGCTTTGGTATGCTTTTAAGTTTTATTATTAGAAAAATAGGAACAAATACTGTAATTTTATGTTTTTAAATCCACGACAATATAGTTGCAGGCGACGACTAATATATTTAGATATAAGGAAAAAATAAGCAAACGCAATGTCTTAAATTCAGATAGAGTAAAATAGAGTACTTAGCTTAAGAAAAAACTAAGAAAAGTATAAAAAATCTTAATATATTAATGCTTAAAAAATAATATTTTTATAAAGAATAAATAAATAAATAATTTCTTAAGTAATCTCAAAAAAGGTCTCCACACTAGATGTGGGCGAAGGTTATTCTTTCAAACTCAATTTATATTAAATGGAATTCTCCTTTGACGGTAATTTTGGCACCGAATTTTATCTTTTATTATTGTAAAGGCTATATTGCTTTCGATTTCACTAGAAATTTAGTAGAAAATCGCTTGCAATATAAATATATATAATTGCAATATAAAAATATAATACTTGCAATATTTCTGTATATTTGCAAATGGATTAGAAATATTTAAATTTCATACAAAACTTTTAACGGAATCTGAACCTGTGTCTTGGGATTTGTCCAAAAGGCTCAGCTAATTAAGCTGTGCACTCTTATAGCTATAACATAATATAGAAAAGTGAATATAATATTAATATGTAAATATATATTCCTTACATACAATATTATACTTACCCACCTTGCAAAATATGTTAATATCTTCATATATTATTTATAATTAAAAGAAACAAATTAGATGTTTTACATCCATATGTAAAGGTTCAATTAAAAATATATTCTAGATTGTTATATTAGGACCAACAAAACTTATCAAAAAAGCGATTAAATATTGAGTAGCTCTACATGAGTTGAGTATAACGTAATTTTTAGAAGCATGTTAGAAAATTGCTTTTTACTTTTTGTATACTCGCATTTAGTCCAGTTACTGAAGTAAAGCTATTGATACCTAGATCCGATCGATGGCCTCACTGAAATGTTTTTAATGAAAACAGAAACTCTTGTTTCGCGCTGTGTACCCCATACAGAAGTGTATTCAAAGTGAACCTAGTTTTAAGACTCTTCAGTCTCCACTTACTGCCTAATTGCCTTTGAGGCATTCCGTGTTAACTGGCAGAAGTCTATCTTTTCGTCTTTTTAGCAGAGCGAAAAAATTAAAATGAATTATTTTCCTCCAAGTGGAAATAGAATTACATTCTTTTTCATTTCTTCATTTTAATACTACCTGCGAAAAGATATCAAGCGTTGATTAATACTTGGGGCAAGTCGATGTTCTTGATGACATAGTAATATTTGGAAGAGGTATTTTTACAAAAAAAATATTGTGTATAAACAATAAAATTTATAAGAATATGAACCCATTACTTATAAGTGATGTAACAAACTGCCTAACTAAATATTAAATTAATATCGGGTCGATATATTTTTACAAAGTTTTGTGGTAAACACTTACAGCTTAGAGTAGTCCGAGAGAAGCTTTCAAAAACTTTATATCTGAGAAATATTAGATTGAATAATTAATTAAGAAAAATTTCATATTTTCTACGAAACAGAAAATAATTGTTAAGAGTTCAATGGAATATAAAATTTATATTGAAGTAGGAAATTATAATGTTTTCATATACAAGTTATTAGTTGCGGGAATAATATATTTTTGGGACTACTCTGTGCCCTATTTTTGTTCAAATGTCATTGACATTACAGGGTGAGTGGCGGAATTCAACGCCACACATTGTCTGCCAGAGTATAACATGAAAATTGTTATAATTAACTACTTAAGATATCAAAATTAAAAAGAAAACGACTCATCCAAATTTAGTCGTCTACTTGACATCGGCACTCTTTTTAATATCGTGACAAGAGAGAAAGGTCTTTAAAGGGCGCACTGGCATTTCCGAACTATATTTCGACGTACTTTCCACTACTACTTTTATAGAAAAATATTTTATTAACTAGTTCTTATAACTGGTATTTTGAATAGTAGTTGTATTTTAGTTAAAAGATACTTCTTAGTAAAATTAAACAAATGAAGACAAAGTTATCCCACTCTATACAAACTTCCATGCAAATTTCTTCATTGTTCTCCATCATTTTTCAGCATCTTTAACAGTGTATCTTAATTTGAACACCTTCTCTTTAAAGATCTTTATTATGAATATTCCGAAACGTAGCCTTGAAAATTTTAACGGAAAACAACATAAGGTTCTCTGTATAAAAAAATAAACAAATACATTTTTATTCAATTTATAAAAACATAACAACAATGTGTTAAAATTTACACAAAATAGCATTACATACAATAAGAAAAGTAAAAATGTAGCACCAAAGGCACAAACGCGACACCTTTCAATCCCATACTACCTACATACTTGCATTTAGAATCTGCCAAGCGCGATCTAAGCTAATACAATCGACATACAAATGCATTCGAGTGTGGATACAGTTCCTTTAAGCTCATCGATTTTCACGAGTGAATAGTCATCAAACGACAAGAAAATACATACGATACAGATGTAGACAAAATCCCTAAACCGTTCTAGTTTTCCTAGGACTTGTGTGATGTGGGATGTAGGTTTAAATAGCTTTGAAGTGGAAGGTTAAGATGTAAATGGTAATAAGTTCGAATTCTGTTCAACATAAATAAATTACAAATAATTATACTAACATTTTGATCGTAGTGTTTGGCGCTCCGTTCTCTCTGACTACCCCGCTTGGGATAAACCGTGAAGCTAGTTTAGTGTAGTTCAATTTATACTAACATTATAAAGCTGAAGAGTTTGTTTAGTTAAACGCACTAATCTTAGGAACTACTGGTTCGAAATGAAATTTTTGCTTGACCAGCCCATTCATCTAGGAAGGCTGTAGACTATATTACATAACGATAACAGTTTCAATGTGATTTGACTGCAAAAGTCAAAGATATTTCGGACAAATAGAATGTGTCATGTGTCATGTGTCATATACATCATAGTAATGTCTATTCTACTTCGAGGACGAAACTGCTCTTAAAAGTTAGTGTACTTTTATATCTCTCCATCCAAGAATCACAAATTTATATACACATTCACTAGTATAAACAGACAAACACAATCTCGTTCGCACCACGTCATTAATACGAGAGAGCGAATGTGCCGATCGGTAGTCTGTCCTTTGAGTATGGATACGAGCCTGTGAAATACGATACTTATCACTATGAAATATTAATAGATTGCTTGCAATAATGGACTGATTTTACAAAATATTATATCTAATTGTATTTTCATATAGAAATTAAAATTATTTAATGTATTTTCATATAGAAATTAAATGTTAGTATAAAATTATAAATGTAAACTTAAGGCTGTATTCAACATATATCAGAGTAATCAGAACCTTCTTCCACTTTCTTCAGAATTTGGAGCTATTTCATGACGCGCTTTACCTTGTTACCAAAGCAAAGTAATGAAAATAAATCATTTCCCAGCGTAAGAATCCAACCCAAAGCCGTTGCGTTTACAGTCTGACGCTATGCGGCTACGCTACGATGACCTCAAACTTTACTTACTTAAATTTGAATATTACAATTTTCAACGACTTACTTCCGCTTATGAGCACATAAATCAATCTTCTGTAAATCAGCTACACGCTGTATCCCACGCACAGCAAGGTAGGTATAGGGAACCTAGTGTTAAGACACTTCGTTCCTAACTTTCCGCCGAGTTCTGGATTCATTGCGTGTTGATTTTACAGTCACACTTTGTATCCCTGCGCTACGACTGGCCTCTTCAATCAATCATCTTTTTATTTCAATATGAGACATTCACTATAAGTGGTCGTCAATTGCTTAAGATTAATTGAGTTAAGATTACCTTATTGGTGGGGAACGATGGGATCTAGCATTAGGTTCTGTGACTGCCCTACTACGTAGGAAAGAACGTGAAGCTGATAAAAGGACGACGCTAGGTTAGGTTAGCCTTCAAAGCTATAGGTAGTAACTTACAAAACTTCTTCATCAGCCTCCCTAGAAAATTCCTTACTTGCGTGTAGTTAAACAAGAATACAAAAATGTTAAAAAGACTATTGTGACGTACAAAATACGATCGTCTCGTTAGTTTTATTATCAGGCAAAGATCAAAGGATTAAATTCGGTTAACTTCACGTATTTTTATCACATTCCGAACTTTTGGCCATATCTTATCAAGTTGTTTAGCGAACGACAATCGTTAAAGGGCTTTCTTCCTTTTACAATGTAATGAATTATTCAAGACTTGGTTCATTCTTTCTCTTTTTTTCTCTGTGTCACTCGATCTGAATGTGCGTTTTTGTAGCAACTTAATAGTAGAGTGTATTTGATGAGTTTTTTGTGTGTACTGTACATATATTACGAGTCGTAACCAGCATTTTCGTTTTCGTGAACAATAAAACATCCAGTTTTCGATAGAATTTCTGGAAATCCTCCTTTTGTGGACCTCTACACTCCTCAAAATAACATACATGCCAGCGTTATACGCAGCATAACTTCGGCTGTCTGTTATATTTCAGCCACATAATAACAGAAGAGTTTTATATATTCAATATGCAGATTATAAAATACTCCTCTTACCATTTCCTCTATTCGCTACATGTTAATATTTTCTCAGTGACCAGTGAGTTAGAATCGATAGTTATGCTTATATAAAACAATGTAAAGGATTTCTTTGGTCTGGTTCCATTATAATTAAAAGGCGAAAAATACTTGAGTGAATTCGATGATGGTAGGTCAAACTTCATTGAGAAATATCTATCAGACAAAGTGTGACTTTCTTTTATGTCTAGATTTTGTCTAAATACCTCTTTATACAAGGTTTTTTTCTAGCGAGACAAAGTGGAAATATGCTCGTGACTTTTCAAGCAGCCAGCTTATACAAATTAGCATTGGATGTTATGTTTTTATTTCATTAGTACTAGTTCACTTAGAATCTTGATGCAGACTGAAAAAAAATACTTTTATTTTATTTTAATTATTATTAAATAACTAAAAGTATTTCTTCTCAATACCTTTATGAGTGCTTGAGAAAAAAGGTATTGATAGATCGTAATTTTTCAAATCGATCTACTACAAAATTATGCTATTACAAGGAATATATTCTGACCTTTGGCCTCAAAATTCCTCCGAAATCTACACAAAAAAAATTGAACCTCCTCAAACCTGACCTCCTTTCCAAAGCCACATAGTATTCCTTTCTGACTTCATTATCATCATAAAAGCCTTCATTTGTTTAAGTATAACGATGCAAGTGTGAAAACTAAGCATCTATGATCGTTTGGGGTCTCGTTAGATACATACATACAGTTGGAAATGTAACGTCTTGTATAGGAGTATAAAGTGTATTTGCTAAAAGATGTTGCAGTCTGTATATTTAAATATTGTTTTTATTGGTAAGTAGAGAGAAATATATTTTAAGAAAACGTGTCAAAATTTGAACATTATAACAGAAACAAGTTGTAACAGGGAATTATATAGGAATTGCGTCATACTTGATAAAATATTATAGCAGTTCGGCTGCGGGTTCGGGTTAAGTTTTTATTCTTTAAAAATGTCAAAAAGGAAGTGAGAATTTTTTGGTACATGTTGGCTACTGGACGATCTTTTATTGCCACCTAGACTATATCACCAATAATATCTAATTAGTACGAGGAAACAGTAAATATATTAGAACTAGTTGTGGCCTGCAACTATGTTTGCGTCAACTACAAAATATAAAATCTCGTTTTTTTCCGTTCCTATTGGAATTTCGGGATTTTTACCCTAAAATCCTTAAATATTAAGTTGCATCGTTCTACGTCGTTTTGGTTGTATGTTATCTGTTAATCACTCGGTAATGTAAAGTTGCGTAAATTATAAAGATATTATAATGGGATTAGACCTACAATCATACAGTCCCCAAGTCGAATTATTATTATAAACTAAAAAAAGTTATAAGGTTTCATAAAAATCTCATAAAATAGAAAAACGTAGGAGATATCTCAGTTATTAGACCTATGGTACCTACATCAAAGTTCACCAATCGATCCATAGATGAAAGTAAATAATAAGTACGTGACCGTAAAAGCTTTGAATGAACGATGTGGTCTTTCGGTTATTTTAAAAATTGAGTAGTGACTGACACATAAAAATGATATAAAAATATTTATCTTCATGGCACAGCAAGCGCTTTTTTATTAAACTTTGAAAACGGCTAAATACTAAAAAGATTTAAATTAGTTAGTAGAAAGCAGAGAACGGTAAGATTTTTTTTTAATATTTAACCAAGTGCTCCCCTACACTCTCCAAATAATCTATATGCCACATTTTAGTGTTCTACGCGTAGTTCCGGTTGTCCGTTGTCTATGGGAAACAATGTAACAGAATAGTTTTATATACAAAGATTTAAAGACTACATACTGAAATAAGTATACTAATATCAAAAAAATTACAATGAAGAATTGCCTTAGTCGTCCTAATATGGCAAAGCCGAATTATACTTAAATGAATTCATTGCTTGTGAGTTTAAATTTCATTGAAGGATATATATATATATATATATATATATATATATATATATATATATATATATATATATATATATATATATATATATATATATATATATATATATATATA
>JAATLQ010036903.1:21462-34560 GCA_013421005.1 Heliconius erato x Heliconius himera | reverse complement strand
TAACTCTATTATATACACTCACATTTATTCCCTGCACGGCCTGCAGCGAGCGCGAGTGAAGCTCGGAGCATAACCGGCTAATTTCAAAAGACAACGGACCGTGGACACACGGTGACGCCCGTTTACTGCGTTCCAGTTGCTTGTCTAAATTCTACTTTATATAGAATTAATTTAAGTAATGGAAAATATATTAATTAATAAGTAGCCATTGTTAGCATATTGGAATAAAAGAAAAAAGCAGTTTCTCATTTTCTTCGCATATAACTGGATAGGCAAGAGAAATCTAGTGTTAAGACACCCACTTTTCGCAGTATATCTGAGTTATTGTTTGTTGAATGGTGGTATTGAACGCCGCGGTTCGTCCACCACAGCGGGGAAATTAAATATAAACAGCAAGGAATATTTTAATACTATACCATGCAAAATCGATCAAAATGTTCCTCATTTAATGTCAGTACTATCATCCAAGGAGCTATTTTAGATCCGAAAGTAGTTCTGCTAAATCGCCGAACGATTTTATAATTTTCTTCCACTAATTTAGGTACATTCATACATTCAATTAAAACATTAATATCTAGTAGTTAATAATTTGATCCTAATAATAAATATAATAAAAAAAATAATATCAATAAAACGGTTATTTTATCTCAGCCGTACGTTCAAACGGACCACCAGAGCGTATCAGAAGAAAGCAATTTCGCCTTGGATAAGTATTGTAACCCTAATTGCCTCACTTCTGTTATTATACAAAACAATGAACACTTCCTTATTACTTAGGAATAGAGTTCAAATTCATAAAAAAATACTTAACAAAATGCTTATACGGCCATTGTACATTTTTTGCTTATATACTAGATTTTTTTTGGCTTTCTTTTGATTAAAGTTTTATTTTTTTTCTGGATCTTATGTGTCTAGCGGGATTGATATAGAAAAAAGAAGGACCCTTCTTTATTCTTCTTCCAATTAAATAGGACAGTGAAATACTTACTTTCTTTTTAATGAAAGGAAGTATATATAGTAAATTATTTCCATATACCTGTGTCGTAAATTACTTATAAGTATAGTAAATTTACAAATATAAATATATAGAAAAAATATCTAAAATAAAGACATTTCAACATTTTGTAATTGTATATAATAATTTTTATCATTCAACTTTGAGATGGTTTACTTCCATAATGAATCCGGTTTGTTTCATGTTTTTATTGTTAATTAGGCCGCTTCTATTTTACTATTAAAATGTTCTTTGTGTATTATTATTGTTTTGTTTCAAAGCAAATTCATTTTAGAATGAAATAAGAGAATAATTTAAAATATTTTTGGCCCTTTGAGGTATTTTTAGAAGTTTCTTGCACAGACTTCACTGAATGTAATTTATTGCTCTGGTTTAACCGAGACGAAAAAAATGTTTTTTTTTAAAGATACGATCAGGGTTAAGAAACGCCGTATAAGACACTTCCGTTCCCCACTTTCCATCGAGTTTTGGAGGCATAGCGTGTTGAGTGGTAGATCAACTCACCAACGCCGCGCTATGCCCCGTTACCAGAGCGAAAGAAATAAAAATAACATATTTGATTACCTCGTGTGGGAAACGAACCGGGTTAAGATTATTAAAATTATTTTATTTTAATCTATAAATAATAGATAGATTTTTCTTCTGTAAGAGCAATTATTGACCGTAATTATCTTAATCACGATAATTTAAATTATTTTTACACATCATAATGATAATTATTTTTTTATTGTTCTCACATATTGACCAAATCAAAATGTCCAAAAACTAATATTCTCCCATAAGATGATCCTAAATCTGTAATATATGACGTAAAATATTTTAAAATTCAAATTGTGTGTGCACAGATTCATTTCAACCCCTTATTGGTTAAATCTCCGCGTACATCTGATGCTCGTTGAATAACCGCAGATGCCTACCCCTCTTCAATATTTACGCCTTTTACCATTTAGAAGAAATTGATTTTTTAATATAACGCTCAAAAATCGTTCAACGTACGTCGCGTTACGTACTAGAAATATATAAAATTATAAATATAAGTTCTGGTAATTAGAAATAGTAGATCGTCTTATGTTATTTATAATTATTTTATTTGGAATAAAAACATGAAATATTGTATGAAATAAAAAAAAACACATAATCGTAATAATACGCATACTGCGTTATTATTATTCCCGAATAAATACTCTATATCATTCTTTCCTAATGATTTATATTTACCTACTATTCAAATAACTCATTGCTCAAAATTCTAGTAGAAAATCAAAGTTGTCGTAGGTTTTTTTAAAGTAATAAAAGATGGGAGGTCCTACTGGGCGCAGAGTGACAAGCGCGATGCTTATGGGTTAGATCCACATTCGGGGCAATGATTTTATTTTAATTATTTTCAAATGTGGGAAATCGTTTAACCGAGAGTTCCTACCATTTTATTACCTTATTTTATTTTATTCAATTTACCAACAAATTTATTATATAAATGTAAAGTAAGAATCTACATCACCATATTTACACTACAATTTAAGAAACCAAATTATTAATATACCTTTATACCAAAATATATTACAATCAAAATTTAATAACTTTTCAAATCAAAGGCGTACGTGGGAACATTTTCATTTTATCGTGAGCAATGACCGTCACGGCCCACTCTGAATAGAGTTATTATACTTAAATGCGGGTAATGTGGAGAAATGTTTTTTTTTGTTTATTATGAATACAAAATTATTGAAACTGGCCCATGTTTTGAACAGAAATTATAAAAATATTAGCTATAATGACTAAATTTCTTTGAAAGATGTTTGTTTTATTAAGTTTCTCGATCTGGTGGCTTTGTCTTTATGACACTTGACTCGCATTGTAGAAAAATATATGAGACGATCAAAAATTTAATTCCCACTATTTATATAATTAAAATTGTAAGAGTAATCTTGAATTTAAGTCGACAAACAGATTCTTATAGTAATTTTAATGGTTTATTTGTTGTTTAGCTTCAAATTGTATCTCACACATAGCAAGGTAGATCGTAACCTGGCAACATGAGTGTTAATTCGGCGGAATTGAATACCGCGCTTTATCCCGCGTCGTTACGAGAGCGTAAACAATAAAATATTACATATTTCATAACCTCCAGTGGCGAGAATCGAACCCACAAACGTCGCGTTTACAGTCAAACGTTTGTGCCCTTGGGCCACGACGGGCTCAAAAGATAGCTCTGACAGGCACAGCAGTTACATGAAATTTATTAACGTGATGTAATTTACCCTAATAAATAAATATAATAAATGTCATCAATAAATGAATCATCCACACAAAAAAAAATATATATATTCGAGTACTTTCTGAGATTAGCGCGTTCAACCAAACAAATTCTTCAGTTTTAATAATATAGAAGTGTAGATACAGACACATTTATAAAACGAAACTAACTAAGGAAACATTTAACTAATTAAAATCTGAAGTAATTAAATTGAAAGCTATATTAATATTCTACAGTACGAGTAGTATGTTATTCAAAGAGGCTAACGTCGGATTACCGTTAGCTTCGAAATATCCTTTGAAACATACATGTTACATGTTGTGAGAAAATCTAAATATATTTTTTTATATTATTTATTACATACACTACGGACACGATGAGTTAGGTAAAAGACTAATTTGATGCACATGGGATAAATTTGAAGTTTAATAGTTTAAAGTCTAGTAGGTATCTATAGGCAAGCACAGGCCGCGTTTTGTGTTCATAAAACAAATTCCTAGCAATTAAAAAAATAAAGAAGTAACGCAAAACAATTTAAAAAATAAAGAAGAAATAAAGAACCAACCCTATCAAAATGAAAACAATAAATTGAAAATATTGTATATTGAAAATAGACTTATTCAAGCACACACACCGTTCGAACATAAAGATAAATATTAAATCTGAAAGAGCAAAATTGGGCCATGTCACTAGTCAATTAACCATACAAAACGAACATTTTGAAGCTATAAAACAATGAAGTTTATTAATTAAATTCCACCGCATGTCACCAAATACTCTGCAAAATGTCTTCACCATTTCACGATATTAATTATTCGCCGACCGCACCGCTGATATTTTTTGGACTACGACAGCACCGCAGGCGATTTCACTTCATCCGTAACTCACAAATATGTTTTATACTTTACAACGGGTTTACCTTTATGCAGATAATTGTTTGTTTAAACCGATTTGCGTTAGATAGGTAAAGTTTTTCTAGCGAAAATGTATGTGTGTCTACAGCAAGTGATTTTAGAAGCTTTGCAGAACTATGCGCCGCTTTTAAAATACTGATTTTACGGTTATATAAATAAGACAACAACGAAAAAGTATTAATACTTTTTTTACAAAAAGTAAAAATTTGAACATGACAGGTTTTGAACCCGCTCTAAGAGTTTAGGTATGTTATATTTATCCTTAAACAACAGTTTCAATATAAATTAATATAAAAATTGGAAATATTAGTAGTCGTATCCGTGAAATCCAATTTACTAACAAAAATTATTAAAAAAAAAACATTAAAAATAAACAAAATATAATTTACACACAAAATAATTACGGTCAGTTGAAACGGCTGTAAATTGAAATATGAAAATATTGCTCATTTGTGCTTGGCAGCTTGTGTATCTGATTTTAATCAACTTAATTTCCGTTAACGTGGTTAGTGTGTCCTTGTACTGTCTATTTATCATCTATAAATCATTGACTATCGAATTCTATGGAAAGTTTTTAATTGATTGATTTCATCAATACGGTTACAGAAATTCGCTGCGTTGGGTTACGTCGCTCAACACATAATCTCTGTGAATTGGGCGAAAAGTGGTTATTTTAGGCAACACAATAAAAAATCGAGAAATGCATGAGAATTAAAAAATAAATTAGATATTGGTACAGGAATTCCCAAAGAAATATCTAAATCGATTTTTATCCTAAACTGTGGAGATAAATCTTTTTCATTTCCGCTTGACGGTTGAAAAAAAAGTAAATCGACAATTCGCAAAGGCAGTGGTTATTTCTCAAAATTTTGGCGCAGAGCCAACTATTTGTATATATATATGTTTAGTATATGCCAGGTGAATATTAAATTAACTTTGTTTAACTTTTGTTTATTTTATGTAAGAAATAAATAATGTTTCATTTAGACAAAATAGTTATTAAAATTAGTTTTAAGACTCAAACATGTAACAAAAAATATATTTTTTAATTATGTTTTAAAATAGAGATCGTCGTGCCGCAGGAGGTGGGTTTGATTCTCACTTGCGAAAATTAATGATTTTTATTTACTCGCACTGGTAACAAGACAAATTGCAGCATTGAGTTTCGCTATCGGAGTGTCGAACAGGATATTTTAACATTAGGTTCCCTGTCTGCTGCTAACTTTTTTTTAATATAGCATTTCTAATGAAATAAGTTGGTTAAATATTCATATGAAAGTGTTTCCCTCTTACAAAAAAAACAAAATCTTAATAATATCTATACATACCTACATATAAAGAAACCAGAGCCCTTTGATCCTAATTCTATTAAAAATAGTTTAAGCGTATTCCTTTCATAATATCTATTCACACTGTAACATCTAATTTATGTCGGATATTGGACAACCTAAGGGATATTTAAAAAAGATTATATGTGTATCCGCTGCTTGGGAGGTCCTTTTTAGTAAAAAAAATAATTATAATATTTTTTGATGTTCTTGTGCATGAGTACGAACTAGCAACACAGATGTTGTGGGTTCGATTTTCGTCACCTATTCACCATCAAATTTTTTTTTGAGAAAAAATAAACCTCACACCACATTCTTGCTAATTAAAAACCAAAGTACCTTCTACAATATAAATCAAAGAGCTAGCTGTACTGATTACGCCTAAAACCGATGACTGATCAATACTAAAACATCGACTTAATTCGAATGTTTTGAAGCGTGAAATTAGCGACAAGGCGGCACTGAATGCCGGACTAACGACCCGTGGCTCTGACGGCATGTACCTACTAGTAATGAAATTATAATTGGGTAAGCTTTATGTACTTACTAGTGTAACGAATTCTTGTTCAAATTAAGTAATATAACGAACTAAAACAAATTTTTCTGTTTTGGAAACGGGAATCAGGGAAAACTTGTATTCGAATATACTGATTTCCTTTTTCACACTGTATCAAGAGGGACCAAATTTTAAGTTGCGCTTCGTCTCTTAGGGCGGGGAAATATAAGGATGATATTTGTATGAATGGAGAAAGAACCTACAACCATTATGTTTAGTATTCGACGCCGATCCACTGTGACATTCACGCCACGCCTGGATTTTAGTATTATCTTCATGCATCACCCATACAATAAAAAAATAAATGCATACAATTTATCCCACTACTACTCCACACTACTTACTCTATCTCCAAGCTCTTTCTCTTTTTTGCACGGTGTTGTTACATATATATTTATACTCTCTCTCTCTCTAAGCTTTGATCTCTTAGAGGTTACTAGGAACCTCTAAGAGATAAATAAATGATTAATTTATTAATCTTTTAAAACAGTACCTACAGGCTGTGCTGGTTTAAGAATCAAAAGGGATTCCAAGTAATTTTGTCACATAGTGGGCAAGACTCTATAAAAATTTAATTACCTTAAAATATATGTTTTCATAAAACAAAATAATCTCTTTATAAAACCAATTGAATATAACATTGCCTGTACAAAATACACGATTCCGGTATAGGCCGAAGGTGAATTTCCCGCGGGATAAAATTTCATATATCGCGTACAGATCTCTATTAATATTTTCGACGTTTTCGAACTATGGGGTTTGATATATTACTGGAGCTGTTCATTTGATTTGTAGGTAGGTATACAAGGTTTATTTATTTTAAATAAATTATATATTTTAGAGGCCAGTCGTGGCGCAGGGGCACAAAGTGTGACTGTAAAATCGATGGTTGTGAGTTCGATCCCCACCCGAAGAAATGAAATATTTATTTACATATTTCATTTCTTCGCTCTAGTGTCGAGGCAAAGCGCGGCGTTGAGTTCTGCCATTCAACACGCAATTCCTACAGGATTCGGCAGAAAGTGTTTAGTATTTAGTTAACACTAGTTTTCCTCTGCCTACTCTGCCGTGTGCGGGATACAGCGTGAAGCTGAAAAAAAATAAATAAAAAATATAAAAAATAATAATACATATATAGATAGATATTTCAAAAAGGTTGCAGTGAAAAAACACTTTTGCATAGAGGCAAAATATTAAAAGGAAACTTAGAATACTTCATCCAGCTTCGAGTTAAACAAACGGTATTATTGGCACACTGTACTTTCGAAAAATACAAAATATCTAAAAATACAAAATATTCTGCGGAAAAGTCAATTTTTCCAAAAGGTGCATTAATTATAGAATGTTTTATTTATTTAGTGTACATTTTAATTTTGGTGTTTAACCTATATTATTTTGAGTGTATAAATTTCGTTAATTTGGAAACAAAATTTTCAAAACCTAGAGAATAATTGGGCACAATTATTCTCTAAAACAAAATTCATCAACAAGAATCTATCTATTACTGATATTTAAATAAGCAGAATTCGGCGGAAATGGGGAACGGGATGTCTTAATACTAGGTTCCCTCTGCTTACCTTGCTGCGTGCGGGATACAAAGTGAAACTGATTTTAAGTCTTATATATATTCTATATAAACGTATCATATCTATATACATATAAGAAATTCGGTGAAAATTTGTGAATAACAAAGCATTTTCGCTTAGTCATCGTGTTCACTCGCCGTCATGAGGCGTGTATTACACCGTCGTCGGACTAATTCAAAATGAATTATTACAGCAAGAAATAACTGATATATTTATACTCTTCTTACATCGAAAATATGAGAGTATTTACGTAAAATTTTAATTTCCTCGTTCCGGTAATAAGATAAAGCGAGGCGTTTGAGTTCCTTTACTCATGAAATGTCTCGAAAATTGAGGGAAAACTAGGGAACGGAGTGTCTCAGCACTCGAATCAATCTGCCTACCCTACTATACAGGAAACAGGGTGAACTTACTTTTTTTTATATTACCGAATACTAACCTTAAAAATACAGAAACTCTACCAAAAAATATATCAAAAGACAACATTTACGATGGTGTAAATCATCCCTTAGGTATTTTTCACCCTACAAACAAACAGTTCAATGGAAATTCTTATCATCATCTCTGCAGATAAAATCTTCTTGAGACTAATGTTCTTGGGAACGACGACCGTGAAATCGTAAACGGCTTATACAATGTTAGGTACATTTACTTTTTAGGGCTTCAAAAATATGTCTATTTTAGGTATATAATACGATTGAATTCGTCTTGGCGTCGAGGCACAAGCGTGCAGCTAGCTGTAAGCGCGACGGTTGTGGGTTCGTATCCCACTCAGGTAATTAAATATTTAATGTATTCATTTCCTCGCACAGGTAACAAGGCAACTGCGGCGTTGGCTTCCGCCACTCAACATGCCGTACCATACAGTAGAAAGCGTGAAGCTGTCTACATTAAATAAACATAACGTGATATAATAGTTTTATTTATAGGTATGCAACCCAAATTCGTCGATAATGAACAAAAAATTGATCGAAATCCATCAAGTACTTTTTGCGTTGACCGCAAATAGCGGTAGACTTTTAACATTTTATTTGTGAAGATATGAGAAACCCATTGCTTTATAAAGCTGAGTACAATGAGTTTGACTAAGGTATTTTAAACAATATTGGGTAAAGAATGTAATAATATAATAAAAATACAGCGTTGAGTTGCGCAAATCATTACTAATTTTTCAATTATTTATTAAGCGGAAAGTAGGAAACGGAGGGTTTCTACACTAGGTTCCCACTACTTACCCTCTTATGAAAAAAAATGTGAAAATCGTGCAGCTTAATAAATGTAAACGAATTATATTGAACACATGAATACTACATAACTTAGAACAAAGATTAAAAATAAAAATAAGTATTCCCAATTAAAATTTAAAGTAAAAAATATGCAAACATCTTTTCTGTCTCATCAATCAAAAATCAAAGACAAAGAAACAACCAATTAAATCAGATCAAGCCAGTCCCTTATCTGTCAACCCTACAAACGGCCACATGCGATCAAACAGACCCATAATATTATCATAGAGACTAATCCACTACAGATATATCATACAATGCCATCTATAATTAATCCTTATGTATTAAGTCCTGATAGCGTTTCGAGGGTTAATGAAGACATCAAGAGCAGTGGCATCTTATACCTGTCACAATCACATCGAGATATTGAGGGGTTAGTTCATTTTCGACCTTGTGTTGCGTTGTTTAAATTGATATTTAAATATTCGTAAATTTTGTATTTGTTACGAAATATATCGTTAATAAACAAGAGTGTGAATCTAACGCGACGGTCGTGGGTTCGATCGTCACTCGAAGAAATTATTATTTATTAATATTTACCGGCGTTGAGTTCCGCCACTCAACATGCAATGCCTCCAAAATTAGGCGGAAAGTAGAAAGCGGAGTGTCTTAATACTAGGTTTCGTCTGCCTACCCTGCTACATTCAGAATACAACGTTAGGCTAAAAAAATGAAAGTTATTGGGACGTAAGTTGAAAGATATAAACAACTTTAATGTCAAGTTCAATTCTTTTAAGTAATTCGATTTTTTATTATTATTTAAGATCGTAACGTTATATGGCGATAACATTTAGCTTCCACCTTGGACCATCGGACTTGACCATAAAAAAATTAACAAACCCATCTTGCTGTCACAAATTTATAAAAACAGCACGCCATTTATTTATTATTCATTAATTACCTGAAACAAAAATATTTTTAATTAATATAAAAATATGTATTTTAAAAACATTTAAATTAAATATAAATTGAATAAGACTTTTATTCTTAAACTTACAAAAGAAAGTAAAATATTTGACCCTAAGGAAATGATGACATGATGATAAATATACCTAATCATGATTTTCCTAACATGAAAAAAATAATAAAATATCTTCCAAAAACAGTTACAAATATTATCAATACATTTAAAAGAAATCACCCAGAACCTTCCACGAAAAAAAAGGGTTATACAAAAAGAAAAATATATAATACGAAACAAGAATTATTATCAAAATTATATTTCACCCTGTTATAAAGGAAAACTGTGGGTTGCTTTGAACGGATATCCTGAGGACAGTGGAATTAAAAATGCAAGTAAACTTTCAGACCCTTATCAAATTAGGTAACGACGTATTTTATATAATGTTGCCGTTTCAAACAACATACTATAGTCAATTTTTAATTAAGATAAAAATAAAAAGGTTTACATTTTTTACTTAACATTTTATAATGTAATGAGAGAAAATTACGCTACATTCTTAATTATTTTTATTTGTTGCTTTATATTTAGATTTATTAAATGTGAAAGCTAAGATATAGTCTTAAACGCCTCGTTAGCGTAGAATGAATATAATTTCGTAAAATTAAAAAATAATTGTAATCAAATACAATTTAGGCCGGTCGTGGCGCAGCGGCACGAGGTGTGACTGCAAAACCGACTGGTTGTGGGTTCGATCCCCACTCGAGGAGATGAAATATTTACTAAATACTAAATTTATATTTCCATTTCTTCGCTCTGGTGTCGAGGTTAAGCGCGGCGTTGAGTTCTGCCACTCAACACGCAATGCCTCCAGAATCCGGCAGAAAGTGGGAAACGGAGTGTCTTAACACTAGGTTCCCTCTGCCTACCCTGCTGTGTGCGGGATACAGCGTGAAGCTAATTTAATTAATTTATTTTTTTAATACAATTTAATAAAGATATTTTATTACTTCATAGGTATGTGTAATAAGAGGCCGTTGTGACACAGTGGCACAGTGTCTGACTGTATAAGCGACAGTTGTGGATTCGATAACCACTCCGGAGAATGTAGGAATGACTTTTATTTCTTTACTTTGGTAAACAGCGTGGTATTCCGTCACTCAACAGGAAATGTCGAATTTTGGGCAAAAAGTAGAATAAACGGAGTATAACAACCAATATAAGAAATACACCAGATAAAATTTAGTGCAGAAAATCTAATAGTTGCAGTTTTAAACTCTTAGCACTTAGCTCTTAGCTCTTAGCAAAAAAATTAATCACTAATTATAAAACCAATTAAAAAAAATTATAAGCTTAAATAAAATTCAAATTCAAATACATTTAAGCCATCTATTATACTATACGCTAATAAACCACGATTTTAGTTAACTCGTTGCATTCGCCGTTCAAAGCGCATCCATCTTGCTAAAATTCCATCATTTGTTAGGGTATGAGACACAGCCGTGCAGCCGCAGGCTAATCCCGTCTTATATACTGCATGCAATGACTGTATGTGATTTAGCCAACTTAGGTTTATAAATTTAGATTTCAGTACAGTCTATTTTATTAGGAAAACGGAGATTTTGGTGAAATTATGTTTTTGTTAAATGTGGCAAAATATTAAATAAATATGAAAATACCCATGTAGATTAGTTTTAGGATATCACAATTATATCATAGGTAGTATTCATTTGTGTATGCTTTATTTATGTAATTTTTATTTAATTTCAATAGATTATTACTAAGAAAATGGTAAACAAAAAGGTTTTTTTTTTATTTTACATAAATTTCAAATTATGAATATATTTCGCATTAAATCAAGACGAATCAATTACACAAAACATATCTCTACAAACTTCAAACACCATACTTCTGAACCAGCTACAACTGAGCCATCACAGTTCTAAAAAAACAGACAGCAAAAATGATATCACGTACAGACAGACAGACTGACCGACCGTGAGATGACAATCTCATATATTTAACACGCAACTATCGCGTCATCGCGAGTTAGCTATCGTGCGTGTCACTCAGACTGTTTCGCAAAGCTTGACTCGACACGTGCTATTTCACGTAATGGCACTTAAACATATGGGCATGTACGTTTTTATTTTTATTTATGTAACCCTGTATGTCTGTCCTGACTGTCTGTTAATAGCTGATCTCAGTAATAATAATCTTTGATTATTGACTAATTCATTCTTTAGGATAATCATTTAATATATATTTTTTTGATTTTTCCTCCGAAACATCGGATTCATAAATTGTTAATTCATATTAAAATTCTTAATAATTTCTATTTGTTACTCAAGATTAAATTTTGAACTATTTTAAAGTAAACTTATTAGCAATTTATTGATAACTAAATCAAAGCACTAAAACATAATCAGAATAAAATGAGCCGAAGAAAAGCACAAAGCCATTCTATCACACAGTCTGAAAAACTCAACAAAAAGGTCCACCTGAAAGCAAACTTAAACTCCCAAAGGCATTGTCACCAAGACATTAAACTTTCAGATATATTGTTAGTTGCACCACTCGGGAACATAAAACCACAATATCCTGTAAAGTTCCCTATATTTATCAGTTCGGCAACATTTTTCATTTGCAACTTCCGCTCGGGCGCCTGCAATATTGTGAAGTAAGAAAGTGTTACGTCATAACTATTGGAAATGAGGACGAAGATGCTTTTGCGGAAACAATATTCGGGCACTGAGTTTGTTTATGGCTTTTGTGGAATATTATCAATCATTATTACGGCGAAGAGATCGTGGCGCAGTGGCATTAGTGGGTATCTTTACACACAACGGTTATAGGTTCGATTCCACTGAGGCGAATTAATTATTTAATATAATCAATTTCCTTGCTCTGGTAACAAGGCAAAGTACGGCGTTGAGTTCCACGACACGCAATGACTCAAAAATTCAGCTGAAAGTGGGGAACGGAGTGCCTTAACACTTAGGGGTATATTTAAATAAAATAAATTAAATTAGCTTCACGCTATATCCCGCACACAGCAGGGTAGGCAGAGGGAACCTAGTGTTAAGACACTCCGTTCCCCACTTTCTGCCGAATTCTGGAGGCATTGCGTGTTGAGTGGCAGAACTCAACGCCGCGCTTTACCTCGACACCAGAGCGAAGAAATGGAAATATAAATTTAAGTAAATATTTCATCTCCTCGAGTGGGGATCGAACCCACAACCAGTCGGTTTTGCAGTC
>JAATLQ010036903.1:0-21362 GCA_013421005.1 Heliconius erato x Heliconius himera | reverse complement strand
GGCCTCAGGGGTATATTTACATTTACAATATAGTGTTCCTCTGTTTGGTTAAACAGTGTACCGCGTTAGATTCCACCGCCCACAAAATGTGAAAACGATATACCCAACTCTAATGAAAATTACAAAATGAATTTTCATGATTGTTAATAATACAAGTATATCTCTCTATTCTATTTTTACTTATTTGATGACGTCTTAGCTTTTTAATATATAAATAGTCATCGCGTAGTTTGTGCCAAAGTGATAAAATTAAAAATTGTATGCCGCATGTAGTATGGTAGGCAGAGGAAGTACTATTTATTACTACTGGTAATTTTGTGTTGAGACACTTCCATTCCATACTAACTGCCGAATTTTTCAGCCACTGCGTGTTGAGTGGCAGTATTTAACGCCGTGCTTTTCCTTGTTATCATATTATTTAATTGAAGATTATTGGGTGTTGTCAAGCCGAGAGAATAATATCATTCATTTCCCAGAGTGGAAATCAAACCCACAAATAACGGTTCACAGTCAAACGCTGCTCCACTGCACTACGATGGCCTCAAATAAAACGTATATTAAGTAATTATTATAACCAGAAATATTATTATCACTAAATCTACCCTAGCAAGGCTAATATCATCTGGCTCGAAGGACCAACCCCTATTGACAGGGGGCGGTAACATTAGACAACAACATATGTTGAACAAACCTGATACAAATGGCTATAAATAACCGTTATAATAGAACATTTTCGTCCCTTATTTTGTAGTCAAATTTGCTTGAATTATTTCACACTACATTCACAATTTGTAATAAAATAGTAAGATTTTAATAACAAATAGAGATATTGTGTACTTTATTCGTAAACTTTATTCGTAATAAAAATGTATACTTCAATTTCTTTACACAACATATTAAATTTAAAAAATCTAAAAATTTTTACTCTTATTATTTTAAAATATTATAATACAATAAAAAGCTCTCAAAACGTTATAAATAATTAAAAAGGTAAAACTTTTAAAGTTTGATTTAGGCAAGCAATAAATATGTCTATTTTAGAATCTGTGAAATATTTTAAGAAAGAGAATGCTTAAAATCAGAATTTCCAATATTCCAGTACAGTCGTCCCGCATTATAGTGTCGTCATCCCGCAATCTTAGCAGTGCAGGCAACCAATGAACTTTGAAAATACAATTTTCATTGGAAAACAACTAATAAAAACGTCCATTTTTCTTTAAGTCTGTTGTTTGTTTTGATAGAAAATGAAAAATATTAATGTTTCATATAAAAAAAAAACGTCATTACTTAGACTGAGTTGTTGAATATCTTGAATATCTTATTATTTTTTTTTGTATAAGATAATATTCGCAATTTAAGTACAACATTTTTTCGTAAAAATCTATTTAATATACATATCTGATATATTTAAAGGTTTCTACGCTACGTTCTAGGTTCTCCTTTTTCTATTTACTATAACACTTACTCATCTATTGGTCCAACGATAAAATTGACACATATTTCGCTTTTTATGTTATTAATTTACACGTTTTTACAATAACTAGAAACTATAGTGGCGCAGTGAGTTCTATCAGTAAACGCGATGTTTGTGCGTTCGATTATCATTCTCTTATGTGAGGCATATCTGCATGTTGTTGTTTACTTATTATTGTCGTATTTACGTCTAACTAAAAAACTAAAGCGCGGCATTGAGTTCCACCACTCAACACGCAATGCTTTTAAAACTCGGCGTAAAGTGGGGGGCGGAGTGTCTTAAAACTAGGCTCCCTCTGCCTACCCTGCAACGTGCGGGATGCAGCGTCAAGCTGAAATAACATACAATAACTATATACAAATATACATTACATACATGTCTTAATTAATTTTGGAAGTAAGTATGATACAATAAACGAGAATTCATTACTTTAAAGTTCTTATTACTACTTATTTATCTTCTAGCATCTTCACTCGTTTTCTATAATCACACAAAGTTAAAAAAAAAGCTCTTCTTTGATCTTTAACTATACGTACTTCATAATAAACTCTTTTTATCATTGTAAAGAAGTCAACGAATTTTATTTACTGTAGACATAATGTTGAGACTAGAAAATATTTTATAATGTTCCTTCGACAACGTTGACGTAAACCTACAAAGAAATTTCAAAATAATTAAAGGCAAAATTTAATTTCATTATTAAATTAACCTTTTTTATAATAATTACGATTTAGCTCAAAAAAGCTGCCAAGACCGAATTGGATACGCCCTTGAAAGGTTCCATAGTAGCAAGCATAGACTACTTACACCTAGCCAAAATATATAATATACATTTATATTGTAAATATTATATGAATGTTGTCAGATGAAAAATATATATTTTTTTATTTCACGTCAATCAATAGATTTTTTTATTGTTATATAGTAACAATAAAGAAAGTTTGCCTGAATATGTTACATCTATGTAATAGTTACCGAATAAATTTACTGTAACATACGGACAGACAGACAAAACAAAGCAAGCACCATTTTTTCCATTCGGCTACAGAACCCTAAAATCGAAATACATCACAGTCTTTTAATGATCCGAATATACCTACTTGAGATCGAATTTTGTCTTAATTAAATTAATCTTTGATGTTCTAAAACATTTTTTCGAGATACTTTTACTTTAAAATAAACTAACATGTATAAAATTAATGATGTAAGTTAAGTAATGAAGCATTTCTTAATTGGTTTTTCTTATTGACTTAGTTTCAAAGAGTATATGAGAGTTTAATTAAGAAATATTTTTTGGACTTATTACTGAGATATAACTTATTGAGATCAGAATAGATTTTATTTATGGCGATCTAATTTTCGATGAAAAACTCTATAAATAAACTAAAGGTAAACAATATATATATATATATATATATATATATATATATATATATATATATATATATATATATATATATATATATATATCTATATGTTAACTCTAAATTTTAAATATCCTTATTTGAAGAATATAAAATATCACCAGAATTTCATTGTAGCCCAGTGGGAAACGTAATGGTTGTGGGTTCAATTGCCATTCCAGTGAGTAAATTATTTTATTTTCTTATAATACAAAACAAAGAAAAGCTATGTGCAGTGTTGAGTATCGATTCAACATGCATTCTTTCGAATAAAACGCAGAGGATGGAGAGTATTCACACAAAAACACACACACACACACACGAAGGTAGGAAAGTGCGTGCGTGAATTGCCTCAACACCATGTTCCTAGGTTCCCTCTGCCTACCCTGCAATGTGCGGGATTCAGTTTGAAGATAAAAAAAAAATATAACAAATGTTTCACTATCCTATATAACATTCTTCACAAATCCCATAGCAAATTGAGATTATTTCGTAAAATGTTTCACTCGAAGTGGACAACACAAAGGATAAAAATTAATCAATCTATACTTGTTGATTTGACACGTGTCGAGACACAATCACTTTTGATTATATGAACGCAACAACAACAATGTTGTAATAAACTATAGATTTTCTATAGAACAAAGATTGCATATTCTTGAGGCCGTCGTGGCGCAGTGGTTCAGCGACTGCGAGTCAACGTGACGGTTGTGGTTTCGATCTCCATTCGTGGGAAGGACTTTAATTAATTTCGTCCTGGCAGGCAAAGCGCGTCTTAATGCTAATAAGACTTAATAATGGAGCTGAAACATATTTTGTTTTAACATTTTAGACCAGTTGATGATTATATATCTATACACGGTAATTGTGGGTTCAATTTCCACTGGAGGAACTTTAACTCTTTCTTAATTGAATGACTGATAGACAACGTGCAAAGGGAACTACTGGATTTAGAAAGTTAAAATTTGTAGGTAGGTTAGGGAGATTTTTCATTTTATGTGTTTAAGTTTGGATAAAGTTGAGAGCTACTATTAGTATTTGTATAAAAATATAAAACAATATACTTAAATAACTTTTCAAATAAACATATTACTGCGTATTAATTACACAACTTAAAGCTATAAAGTGTCTCTCTGTAACACCTGTCCGAACATTCACAATCCGCAATTAATGCATTAAACGTGCCATTAGAAATATTTAGCAATTTAGATTCTATTAGGCAATAGGTCAGAGGTCTGACCCTAGCCTTAGGCTCTGCCTCGCCTATTTGATAAATATTCAATTTCCAACTCTATTTCATAATCGATAAAGTATAAATTCCACTAAAACTAACTGTTTGGACATCGTATAAGACGCAGATATTTAAATTACCAATGTGGACTTTATTTCTTAGATATTATAGTATATTTTGTAAAATTTCACACAAAACAAGTAACCTTTCACACATATCAGTCAGGTAATTTAGTTTGTGAAGAGTGTGTATAATAAATATATTTATCTATTAAGGTTGTAATGTTAGGTTCTTCCTGTACTGGACTGCGTGTGACCTGATGTTTCGACTAGCATTTGTAATAAAAATAAATTATTATTATTATTATTTAAAATAATAATAGAATTTCTAAATTAATAATATACCAAAAAAAATCTCGTCTTTCCGTCATCCTACATTTTCTATCTTTATCTTATTATATTTTTTTTTTGTCACATAACCTAATATTACATTCTATTCTCCACGTGAATTGAGGCAGTCACCGCGTGTTAAGCTGAAGCTCAATGTCACGCTTAATCTTAGAACACTATTTCCCCAAGTGCAGACATTGAATTTACAACAAACACTATTACAGTCCAACACTGTTCCACTGCACCACAATGTTCTAAATAAAAAAAGTAATCATACATACAAATTTAAAAAACTAACCGCTTAAAAATTATTATTATAACTACCAATAAACGTTACTCCATATTAAAAGTTTCTCATATCGGCATTAAATATATATTTTTAAATTAACAAGTAACCTATTACACTAAAACACGTATAATAAAACCGTATTCAATAAGTAGATCTCTTAAGATAAATTAGTTTAGAGGCAATCGTCGAAACTTTGTTGAGCAATAGTTAATATCGGTGATCGTTATCTCGGATTGGGTAATCTGATTTGAATTTTTTTTTAAGTTCACATTATACCCATATATATATATATATATATATATATATACATATATATAGTAGAGTAGACACAGAGTACCTACTTGGGAACCTATTAAAATATTATCTTATTATTAAGACACTACTCCACATTGTATTGCGTGTAGAATGGCGACACTCAACGCCTCATTACCACAGCGAGGAAATCGAACTTATAACCTGTCGCGTTTTCAGTCACACGCTTTTGTAATGTCACTGCGCCAGTAATGGCAACAATTATATTATGAAGTATCTATATAATATTAATAAACCTGATATGCTTTTAAAATAAATCCATTGATAACACTGAACAGAAAGCTTTTACTTGAATAATAGACGCGAGAGTATAAAGGATACGAGAGGAAAAAGTCTCTATATGTGGCTAATTTTTTTATTAATACTAGCGACCCGCGCACAACTTAACCCGGGTTTGAACTCAATATGATTATTTAATAAACTAAATTAAGTTAGGTATTCTAATATGTTTGCAACGAACTTATAGTCACTTCTCAAAAGAAAAAAAAAACTAATATTTTGGAGTTATATTATTGTTATTTCCATAAGGATACTGGATTGTTTTTGAATTTATATCGCAATCAATGATGCCATAAATAAAATAAGTTAAATCATATTACTATTTAAGAAGAGTTTGTAGTTAAAATAAAATGTCCGTCAGTGATTTCAAAATAACTGTAGATTTTCAAGTGTTTATTGTTATTTCCATACTAAAATACATCTTCTCCTAAACAACTGAACAGTTTTTATTGGACTTTCACAAACCGATAGAGGAGGTTATCGAGCACAAATAGGCTACTTTTTATACCGTGATTCATAAAAAGGCGGAAAAACTGCGTTTGCCGTGGGCGTGTACCTATAAAATATGTTATAGCTTAACATTTTTCTATTAAATAGAGACAATTTTTGCAAGCCAAATCAAATAAAATCCCTAAACATTGAAATATTTTTTTTCTAAATACACTTAAAATAAAATTAAATAAAAAAAGAAGTGGGCGAAGCCGCGTAGGGTTCACTATTTATATATAAAATAAGAAAATATATCTCTGCTATATTAAATTAATAAAATTAACACATTTCATCTTATTGTTCGTGTACAGAACGAAACTACGGGGTAATATTGTAACATTTTTAATTATATTAAATGTTATTTCAAATTACTAGGGAATATTGCTCTATTAGTATCTTGATATAAATTAATTGCTTGAGAGAATTAATTCTTAGAAAATAATGTTTAGTTAATTTTTAAAATTATAAGACAAATAATTCGTTTTGGATGATTAGATGGATGGATAACTACATCTCTCTCTTTCAACTCTCATCATCTCTCTCATCATAGGTTGTAATTTTCTTTTTCTTTAATTCGTATAACACGTCCAATTTAAATATAGAGATGGATTTAAAGATAATTAATGTATAAGTAAGAATGAGAGATAAGAGAGACAGTAGAAGACTTTGGTTGAAATTCGCGTAACGATGATACTGGAGGTAGGTCATATTAAAAGCACAAGGACTCCCTGGAGGGAGACGTATGAAGACATTGTTGAAAGTGGACGAGGCGAGAGAGTTAAGAAGAGTCCGTAGCGTTCGGTGGTCCGTTCTCTCTGGCTACCCCGCTAGGAATAAAGAGTAAAGCTAAAAAATATATATACTCAAAAATAAAAATATTTTTTTTTCTCTGCCTACCTAAATTTAAAAAACATACATACTTTTTCTTTTTAAAGTCAAATATAAACCGCATTCAAAACAGACGTCTACACATGAGTTAAATTAAACGTGAAACGCGACAATTTCTTGCAATTCCACACGTGCCCGGACACCTTGCTTACTTTAAGAAAAGCTGTGAAGAATGTGTTTCGTTTAGAATATATTTTATTTATAAGATATACAATTTTAGATTTAATTTAAATTTATTACTGGATTATTTTTTCAGCTTTACGTTGTATCCCGCACACAGCAGGGTAGGCAGAAGGAACCTAGTGTTAAGACACTTCGTTTCCCATTTTCCGCCAAATTCTGGAGACATGTTGAATGGCGGGACTCCACGCCGCGCTTTGCCTCGACACCAGGGCGATGAAATGAAAATATTATTGTTTAAAATATGATGATGAAAATATTATGTTTCATTATCTCGAGTGTGACTTGAATCCACAACCTGTGGTGCAATGTCGAACGCAGCGGAAAATGGAGAACAGAGTGTCTTAACACTACATTTCCTCTGACTACTCTGCTATATGCGGAATACAGCTTGAAGCTGAAATTGACTGTAATGAATGTTTTTTTCTTAGTCTTTCCTGTGTATTTCCAAACCTTATATCAATAAGGGAAAAGATATAAACTCAATTGAAGGTATAAATAACAATTTCATTTTTTTTATTTGTTCATATTCGCAGCGATACATTAAACCTCCCAATATTTTTTTAATTTCCTGAAATGTGAGACGTTGTATGTATGGCGTGTTGCTCGTACGTGACTGGAGGGACGTGGATCCGACGAAGCCGGAAAGAAATCAGACATTGAGACTTCTATCAATATTTCCTATGCGATGCATAAAACTATGTATAAATAAACATAAAATGTACTTTTGTTACGCTTAGCAATATTATTAATATATACCTAAAACATGAGGCCAGACGTGGCACAGAGACAGAAGCGTGCGACTATAAACGTGACAAGTTCTGGGTTCGATTCCCACTCATGAAAACGAAACATCTAATATTCTCATTTCCACGCCTTGGTAACGCACAAAGCGAACCTGGTGCGTTCAGTCCTACCACTCCTGAATTCGGCGGAAAGTGTGAAACGGAAGTGTCTTAATAGTAACGGAGTGTCTTAACACTAGGTTCCCAGATTAACTCTATGTGCAAGATTTGAATTAAGCACCTTATAATGTTTTGCACATCACTAAACAAAAAAGATTTTTAAATAAGAAATATATATATTTTAAACTATAAACACATCTTGTCTTCATTCAAGAGCGGAGCGTAACTCTCGACTCGACGGAAGTTTTACACTTCGACTTCAGTTTCATACTAAAAGTTAATCTTTGCAATAACTGAAAAGTAACACCGTTTCAGATTTTTAAAGGATATTTTAGTTAGCAAAACAACATTTACGTGAAAAGTTTTTAGTTTATATTTCCGAAAGGCTAAATTGATTTTAAAGCGCAGTTGAGAAGCCAAATGAGTCAGGATGCGCGGTAGTTCTTGGTTTGATTTCCACCCAGAGGATTGATTTTTGAAAAATATTTACATGATTTTTATTACTTTAGTCTGGTTAAATAATGCACTGGTTCTCCATTTAATATGAAATTTTATAACAGAAAAAAATTAAGTGTTGCCAAACCACTCTACGTATTCTACAATAATAATACAAAATAAATAAATAATAAATAACTAAAAAAAAACAAAAATTAATTCTATCATTGACATATTATTTTGATTTTCAATTTCTCGGAGCTAGTTGGAAGATATCAAGTGTATAGAAAATAGAAGTTAATTTAAAGTCCAAGCCAACTCCAGACCTGAAAGGATTCACTGGACATCACACGGACGAACGGTTCAGCGAGTCGATGAGTGTGATCCACTTTGAATGAATCCCTTATATTTTTCGTTTTGTAAAATTAAAGCAATTTATTTTTTAACTTCCGGGGAACCCATTCGCGTTTACAGTCGCACGCCCCCAGCGCCATGACTTACCTCAAACAGAGATATTGTAAACATTAGAATTTTATGAATATTCCAGTAATAGGGTATTGTTGTGAGGTATTAGGTACTAGTCTCAGTATTTCTCATCTATAACGATTATCTCAACAAAAATGGCTTAACAGCGGGATGCAGTGTAAGACATAAATATAAGAAAATAATTGGCTATTCTTAAAAAAAATGTAAAATAGACGTAGAAGTTAGAAATTGACTCAAAGTGGAGCGAACTTCGAGCCCATTCCGAGATATCGGATTACAGCAGAAGTGGCGACGTTAGGATCCCCATTTTTCAAGACCTGTTCTAATTTAGAGCTCGATGTATCTTTCGTTTCGAATAAAATTTAAATTCAACGAATTGTAGAATAGAAGGAAATACAAAGCACCGTTTATCGCCAGTAAAGATTTATATTAGTCTTGTGAATTTTGGTGTTTGAAATCTATTGTTTTTCAGAATAATTTCAAAGAGAAAAAGAAATTGGTCTGTTTTCATAAAAGGAAATTAAAAAGAATTAAAGAACTTCTTTGAGATAATAAGAGAAAGAATAAGAGTTTATTTAATTATTTTAAATACTTTTTATATTAGAATAGATATAAAAACAAAAAAAAAAAGATTAAGAAAAACAAAATTGCTCAAGCCTAAATATCTAAACATAATGGTTTAATATATTACGCCAATTATTGTTTAGAAGTCAATAATTTATTTCATGAGAAATATTATTTTATCGAGCTATTCTTGATCTTTCTTTTCTGAATATTTGATAAGACATTATCATCAGGTTGTTACCTATGCTTAACAGGCAATCAGACGGACAAACAGACAACAAAGTGACCCTATAAAGATTCCCATTTTTCTTTAGACAATACCTTTCTCTAACATATTGTTGTTATTCAATCCAAGAAACTAAATATCCTGACAAATTCTCTTTTCCAAGTTTCCATTTCAATAAATCCTTTAACAATAACTGCTTAACGAAGCTGACGCTCTAATCGGTAATGGCTGCAACAAAATCTAATACAGACGTAGTAACGGTAATTAACTATTGGAACTAGAAACATTGATGTTCAGTAAAGTTATAAATTGAAAGAATCTGTCTTCAGCTACACAAAATACGGTAATTTAAAAGTTAGTCTTTTAAGCGACCAGGAAAATGTGAGTCTTTAGATTTCTAACCGTTTTTGTTTTACTCTTCTCTCAATACCGAATACTCGTTTCTACCACAACAACCAAATTGGGAAAACAAAGATATTTCAAGCATAAACGTCGATCCAAACGAGAATAGAAGTCTAAAGCCTTAAAGAGTCCCTAAAACATTAAACACCTGCACCATGACTAGGTATGCTTTTCTAAATGGGGGCAGATCTGAAGCAGACCAGACGCCGGTACTGCGTCTGGCTGTAGACTCAACGGTTACAATTCCAGTCGAGTACGGGTATGATTTCCAATCGGGCGCACGGATTATTTTTTTTTTTACTCTGGTAACAAGATAAAACGCGGCGTTGAAGTCCGCTACTTTACACAAAAAGACCGAAAAACAGTGCGACGCGTGGAGAAATAATACTAATTAGCTTATTGACATAAGTGTCTATGTTTATCACATGTGTATATGTGGGATACAGCGTAAAAAAAATAATTTAAATAAGAAAAAAATCTATATGACTACTGATACTTCAAATCAGCGACAAAAATAGATATGAGAATAAACAGTATCATCATAGTAATATATGATATACAGTAATAATACGACCAAAACCTATCAATATATTTACAGAACTCAATCGAAGACAGCCGTAGACTTGGATGTAATAAATCTTTTCAACAAAGCTCTTACTTTAGACAAGACGTCAATATAAACAAACGATTGAGCTTACTAACAGTCGTTAAAGGAAGTGCAAATAGTACAGACAGATGGACCGACTAAAAGCACTAGACTTAGCCTCTAGCTTTCTTCTTTAAAAAATCTTCTTAGTTATAACTCACGACTTCGCAGAATTGACCAAAGAATATTTAAAATAGTAACAGTAGGTAAAAAAAAGTATACGCCTAAGAAATGCATGTTCATTTTTGAAGTGATTGACTGACAGACAACACAAACGAAACAGAGGGACTTGGAAAGTTGAAATGTCGCGTTCTAAATTTCTTTCGGGATGGGAAAAAAGTGATTTATATTATAATATATCACAATTTAAAAAACAAAATTATGTTCGATGTCTAGTAAATTTACCTATCAAATAAATAAATACATACACAATAATGAAAAAAATAAATTATCAACCACTCAATCTCTATCGAAATATAAAAACAAAATCAAAGTAAAACGTCTCAGCTTTCCTTTTCTTTGGCAAATGAGTAATGGCAGTATGGAACTCGAGGCACGCCCTCAATTGTTCAACAAAGCGACGATGTGTTACCAATACGAGAAAATAACGTTTGACATGAAAGAAGGGTGATTAAGAGTACTTTCTTGCCACTGCGGCTTGTGAAAGGGTTGAGTGGCAGATCAAAATAAATTCGCTAATGATTTCATTTGTCTTTCGAGACATCGGACACGCCTTTGGTTTAGCATCGTCATGGCGCAGCTCTGATATATTTGACTGAAAACCAATAATAGTTATAGGTTCAAATATTGTAAGTCATTTTTGTAATTTGAATATATTAGATACTAGACTCAAACGCGGTTTTGTTCGGTCAAACGTATTTTCATGTTATAGCCAAAGGATAATAATTTAAAAAAAAAGTATTCTGCATCCACATTTTTTAATCGGTTTAGTAGTTTTGGCGTGAAAGTTTAACAAATATGACATTCACATCATTAATGCAAATTATTTAATAATACGATTACTTAGATAAAACTAGACTTTAATTTCTCGCCAGTTTTGCTCATTTATTGTACCTAATTATGTATAAAAAAAAACTTAAATAAAATTCTACTTAGGAAAAGAAAAAAAAAACAGAAAATTTAAGACAGAGTAAATAAACTACGAGCATCTACATATCTCTATGAACTTGCTGCTTGTCTTACAAAATATGATATGAAAATAGCACAGAATTTAATTATGGGGCACTGTTAGTTATTATTTAAATAACAAAATCGTCGGTAACCTAGTCGATTTCCAGGAGGCGCGGGTTCGAGTCCCGCTACGTTCAAATTTTTATACGTTTTCTAAATAAGTATTTTTCTTTCCTAAGTGTGGAATAACACTATAAAAAAAATCTTGATTCAAAATCAAAATATTAAATAATATTAATATTAGTTGAACCTGCTAGCTAACAAGCAAGCAAGCTACTAACCTTACCACTGCACAACACCGGTCAACTGATTATTTCAAATACCTGAAATACTCTCGCTCCCTTTTCGACTCTATACAAAAGATTAAAAAAAAGATATGAAAAGATTTAAACGTGCAAAATTCGTTTCTCCATATGCTGCCCTTAGACCCCTAGTGTAGTTCACGCGTCGGTGAATACGAATCTACCCTTTCTTCGAGTGCCCTCGAGGTGTCGAACTAGGGTTACCATTTGGGCTATTCAGATTGTACGTATAATTCTCATTAGGGAAATCTTGGTATTTTCTAATTTTAGAGTATTTTACATTTACTTATATTATGATAATATAACAAGATAAGAACTATAGATTTGTATTGTGACCGTTATAGTATATAAAGTGTATTAAGATATATTTTTTTAGAAAAGACAACAAAAGACCTGTAAAAAAACCTGTAAAGATCTGCTGCAGATAAGTCATTCTACAGTTGTGCGGCGCGTGGATGGAAGTACCTCCAAAACCGTGATAGAATGTTTATTTTCAAAAATTGCATGTTAGAGATTTGAATTGGGTGAATGAATTATTTTCATTTCCTCTCTCTGGTAACAAGACAATGCGCGGTGCTGAGTTTCGCCACTCAACAAATGAAGATCTCGAAAGTTGAACGGTACCTGGGAAAAAAAGTGTCTTAGCTCTCTCTGTCTACTCTTCTATATGGAAAATTCTGAGTGATCCAACGAACAACGTGAGCACATCAAGCGCCTACCTACCTATGTTAAAACTATACATATACATCAAAAACGAATATTTTTTCATATATTCAGAGAGATTAATAAAAATCAATATTTCTTATTTATTAAAAATAAAAATCTATATTTTTTAATAAAAATAAACATTTTTGTCAAAAAATACCGGTAACCCTATTAAGAAGTATATAATGTCGAATGAAACAAATGTATCGAGTCTAGTGTCGGCACTCCACGCAGATTGCTTGGGGTACTTAATGGGCGTTGAATGCCTTGTTTGTAGAACTCTCGATAAGTCTAAGGTTCGAATTTCGGCAAATACGATGGAGTGTAACGACATTCTGACATTTATTTTAAAAAAATAATTTTAAGAACAATGAATAAGAGTTTTTAAAAGTATTATTAGAAGATTCCGTAGTTTAAAACATGGCTAGAGTAAAATTGTTAGAACTAGTTTAAATTATATAAATATATAAACAAGGCTACCGTGGAGAAGCGGCACGGAATGCGAATGTAAACGCGAAGGTTGTGTATTCGATGCCCACACGGATGCTTGAATTATTAATTCCTATTCTATCGGTTCCAACCTCTAAACACTTACCCGTAGTATTTTTTCTGGAATGAGTACATTATAAATTAGATTAATTATATAATTTTGTCTTAAAAATAATACTAAATTACTTACTATCGACTGTGGAACATCGTCTATTCGAAAAAGCTTACCTGAAAAGAAAATAGTGTTAAGTTAGTGTATACGTTATGTAAGTTTTTATAAGAAAACACAACTTCACTTATAGATATTTTTCTATTAAAGGTAAAATGCAGCAAAAACCATTGAGAAAATATTTAACATCTATATAATTGGTTTATTCTTAATCAACAGTGAGAAATTTTGCAACGTCGGGTCGGAGTTAAACCAGCAATCTTTTAGTTGATTCTACTATATTTTGAGGCCAGCCGTGGCGCAGGGACACGCATTCTAAACGCGAATGGTTGTGGGTTCGATCCCTACTCAAGGAAATAAATTTTCATTTTTTCACTTTGGTGTCGAGGCATAGTGCGGCGGTGAGACCTCTTAACATGCCAATAGAATTCGGCCGAAAATGAGGAACGGAGTGTCTTAACATTAGATTCCCAGCCTGAAAATGATTGATTCTTTTAACTATAGTTTAAAGAACATAGCTACACATATATGTATATCTATCTATACTATATATTTTTGTTAAGCTACATCAAAAATCTAATGAAAATTATGTCAGAAATATTTTTTAATAATATTACTTTCCTTCTTAAATTCTAAAATAACATGCTTATCTTCTTACATACATATAAACATATATGGTTACACAAACATGGTTCCCCGAACCCACTATTAGTACTTAAGAAATAAATAGGCTACACTTGGCCCCTAATCCTGACCGTAAACTGGACCGATACAATATCAATCGTAACACTCCAATAAATGTTGGCGACCCTACTGTCGTTTAAGGTTAGTAATAGAATTGCAAACCTCAATCTTGAGTGGTCCGTCCTTTGAAACACGCCTGGGGTACAACAGGTCAAAAGATATTTTGATTATTTGAATTCTTATTTGAAATTCAGATTATTTTTTTTTATAATTCAAAAGGTATTTTAGGAAACGTGTAATAGTTTGAACTGACCAGGACTTCGGCAGTTTCTTAATTTAATAATTAATTATTTTTACACATTTAAAAAATTAAATTAAATTAGCTTAACGCTTTATCCCGCACACATCAGGGTAGGCAGAGGGAATCTAGTGTTAAGACACTCCGTTCCCCACCTTCTGCTGAATTCTGGAGGCATTGGGTGTTGAGTGGCAGAACTCAACGCCGCGCTTAACCTCGACACCAGAGCGAAGAAAATGGAAATATAAATTTAAGTAAATATTTCATCTCCTCGAGTGGGGATCGAACCCACAACCAGTAGGTTTTGCAGTCACACCTCGTGCCGCTGCGCCACGACCGGCCTCTTACACATTTAATAAATCATTTATCTATCTTTAGTGTGGAATAAGACTTTAAAAATGTTAAAAGGCTATAAAGATGTTATAAATTATAAATAAATTTAATAGAATAAGCTTGTGGCTTCAAACCCAACGTGGAAGCTTAGTTGTATATGTTTATTAAAATGTTATTTTTTTTTAGTGTCTCAAGAATCATATTCATACAGTTCAGTTTAATAAGTGTCATCTAGCATCTTACGTAGTTATTTGATACTAGGTTCTCCATCTTTCCCGAAATAGCATGCGATAAAAAATATATCGTGTGTTAAATATAAAACAATATAATTATAAAAAACATATTCCTACTTGGGAGAATGAGCTATTTTTATTTCTTCGCTGTGACAACAGGACATTTCCTATCTTAAGAGAAAATTGGAGAGAAAGAGAGAAAGTGCAAAAAAAAATGACAATACATTTGAATTTTCTTCTATAAATATTATTTTTTCTTAATGTGTCTCATACTTAAAGTCCTGGTCGTGTCTCTTAGTGAATTGTTTTTATACCTGATGTCCAAATTACTACGTCATTTGTGGGTCTATTTACATAATTTACTTTATCATTACAATATAAAAAAACTGAATGTGAGAAAACCATTTAAAAAATATATTTAAGTACTTGTGGCTCAGTATATGCTAAACTAGCATTACCAAGGTAATGTTACAAATTCAAATGGTAACATTCAAATACACTGTCTTCTGTTCCATATCAATACTCAATACCTAACTTAACATGCTTTTAATTTATCCCTTTTGCAATTTACAATACAATTACAGGACAATAAACTACTACTACTAAGGAAATGTAGAGGTTAGAGGATCACTAAAAGATTTTTTACTACCTACAAGAACGGAATACACGGATTTTAGTCATTTAGAGTCTTAAAGTCCACGGAACAATGTTGTAGACGACAAGTACTTCAATTACACGTAGAGAATATATATACCTAAATATAAATTTAAAAAGCCGATTACACAAAAAAAAATATAATTCATTAATACTAAATAAACATTTATCATTTTATTAATACCAAAGTAATTTGTAACAAAACAACTCAGGGAAAAATACGAAATTCCTCTGAATTAGCATAAGACACAGCTTGGAAAAAACTTTTTTTTGACAATTCAATCTACGCATGCTAATTTTGACGTAAGCCGATTGCCCCTCTAAATTATAGAGAACAGTTTCCCTCAGGCTTATCAGTCAAATGAGAGTCATAGGACGTAATAGCAACGGCGTCCTCGCCGTCCTTCATTTCGCAAGTCACTTGGACCAGACACTTTACTTATGAGAAATAGACAATATTATCATCCAAATTTAGGCTTTTGCTTCATTTGTCGTAATGTAACGCCAAGTAAATAATTTCGGATGAAATTTTCCGCCAGCGAAATAAGTGTAAATAATGTTTCAAGATGCCGTCTTAATGCAAGGACACGAGTGTGCGACTAGAGCGACGCTTGTGGGTTTGATTACCTTTCGTTTAATATTTTGCTTTCCTCGCTCTGCTAACGAAGCTTCACGCGGCATTGACGACGCCACTCAACAAGCAATACCGCGAAAATTAGGCGGAAAGTGGAGAATGGAAGTCTTAATGGGAACCGACTATCTTAACACTATATTTCTTAAATTATACCAATAAAGTACTTAAGAAGTTAACAATATGAGTATAGCTCCCACAATATGAGTATAATAGATGCCTCACAAAATTGTCATCACAATTTGTTCCCAACGAAATATCAAAATTTAAAACATCACACCAAAGCATATACATAGGACATTGCCAGTTAATAAATATTAAAAAAACGTCCCTTCCACGTCAATTCTATCGAAGGCCAAACATTAATCTCGTTATGGGGCTGGTCGTCGTGATTTTTACGCTCCACTGCGATTTTGTTTACTTGGCGACCTCTAACCGTAAAACTGTTTTAGTGTATCTGACTTATAGCGGTTTGGAGAACTTTATACCCACTTACGTATATGTGTAAGTTTCATGAAAACGATTTGAATTTTTACTATCTGTTCTTTTTTTTTATTTGAAGGCACTTTTATGGATATTTCAGCGTTTAAGATTTTTTTCTACACGTGTTTAGCTGGTTATAAGACTACAAATATTTTTCTCTGTTATCTCTCTAAAAGAGAGATGTTAGATTGTGTAACCCTTCCTTAACAACCTATCAAAGATTGAAAACTGTTTTAAATTAAAACATATCATCATAAAAAAAAAAGAATTAGTCTGTAGTATTCGATTACAAGTACAGTTCCAAACATCCTACGCAATTTAGCTACATACATCTGTATAGTTAGCTTGTCACAATTTAATTACATTATGTTTCACGACATAAATATATATAAACTTTTTTAGGAATAAATCCTACAAAAAATCTTCATATATAAACTATGCTATTTCATAAAACAAAATGTAATTACGTAAAATTTTCCTCATAACAACAAAAACATCGTTAAATCCGTATAAAAATTTTGGGCCATATTAGGTAAATACGAAATGATAAAATTAAATATTAACAGCAAATCAGCTATAAAGTACCATAACAGGTATAATAAACGAGGATAAAAAACGTATTTCGAGATGAGATCATGAAAGTACCTACCTAAAAGCTTAATATCGTAAAAAAATGCTTTATTTTTTTTTGTAATTTTCCAATAACAATGTTGCAATTGTAGGAAAACCATGTTATTATTAACAACTGTGTATAATTTTCTATAAGCTAAACAGATTTGGTAATATAAAACTTGGCATGTTTGCATTAAGAAAGCTTATTAAAATAAAAGACAGTGCCATTTTCGATGTCAATGATAAATTTCCGCCAATGTGATTCCACTACGTCGACTACGACAACGCTAACGTTAGAAAAGCAGGCTACTAATATGTAATATAGAACGAAACTTTGGGTTTTTTTTTATATCATAATAAAAATGTTGAGACCATCGTGACGTCATGGTTTGTCGTGTTGTCAACTCGGGAAGTATGAATTATTACCGTTCTAACAAGACAAAGAGAGTTTCGGCACTCAACAAACATCGTTTAGAAAATCAAACAGAAAGCGGAGAACGCAATATCTTGACGACAGTTTTTCTGAAGACCTACCCTCACCACCTTATACCCTACTTTATATTCTTCCTATATAAGGAATGGACATATTTCAATATAAAAAAAAACTACATACATAAATATATACAATTATTATTCATATTTTTCCATTATACAGTTTACAAAGGGGCCGTAATAACGCCGCTATGAGCTATCCATCTTAGAGTGTGTTTCCTCGTACGAATGCCGTACTCGCTCGCGTTACGACCTATTTAGATAACGAAATGTTTATTTGCTCGAATATAATATGCTTTTACTGTGATATGAGGTTGTAAGCTCATTATTCAAAATTATAGTTTTTTTTGCTAGTTCTTTTGTAAGTAGCAAAAATATTGTGAAATTGTATCTTTCTCGGGTTTGCAAATATCTTATCTAAAGATATAAAAAGTTGAGTTGAGATACAAAAGGTAGATACTGGCAGGAAGACCATTCATAACACCAACTAAAATCTCACGGCTCTAGTATTATAGCGCCACACGTTGTGAACCCCGGCAGATTGTGAGATTTAAAGAAAAGCAAAATTAAGGAATTAAGAGTTAAGGCTATAATGACGCTTAAAATGAGTAAATCCTGTATCACTTAAAACTGTGCTAAGACGGAGAATTAATAAATTTATAATTCAGAGATGTATGAAATTTCTTTGTTAATTTATACACCATATGCCACACACACAATCCTGAAGAATTCAACGACGTATATAGCCAAAAGTCGTTTGAAAAGTAAAGAAATACATATAAACGATCTAAACACAATACTCCCCTTTCCGACGCAATTGAGTCACAATAAGATGTAGTCTTAACAAAAATTCATGCCAAATTCCAAAATAGCACACACGTAGCTCTTCCAGTCACTGTATCGAGGGTGGAAACAACCCCGCAATTTAACAATGTCGTCGGCAGTTCTTGAAAAATGTCACTTAAATTCCCGCTAATATCGCACACGAGATATTTCATTGTGTTAACTCGTTACATTAGTGAGTAATGGAACAGTATTTGCTTTATTTTTATTGTAATATTTTAGAAAAACTGTTCAATGTTTAAGATATAAAGAGAGAGAGAGGGAGAGAGTTCTTATTAGTATATTTATCGAGGAAAGCTGTAGGCTTATAACAGTTAGCGTAATATACAATATATCACATTACCCTTTCGATGTAACCCACATACCTACGGTCACAGTTACCTCGGAGACTTAAAATGTATTATCATATGTCAGGTCATGTCAAGTCTTATTTTTACCCAACAATGATAAAAGTCGATAAAAAATAAACAAATACGAATATTGACCAAAACATGTTTTTGAAACGTGTAAATAACTAAAACAGCAAAAGAAAACATAATTATATTATAGGAATTTCCGTGACAAATATTTACACGAAACGAAGTTTCAGTATCAAAATGAGAATAAACTCATTATCATAACTTGGAACGACTTCTCAAATTTGTATTTTCTGCCAACTTCTTGTAAAAGAGTGAGTGATGGTGGCTTTTGTTATCTAACGCCGTAAGCTACATTTAAAATATCTAAATTATGTCGTAGCGTAACTGTTACCAGATCGAGGAAATGAGAATGTTTCCTTTTTTCCGTAGTGAAAATCGAACCCACTACGAAGAGCTGACATCTTTCTCACTCGTACATTCTCACAAGTATATTGTAGCTAAATTAATACAAAAAATGAAAATATTTTAAAAATATCCCACATTAATTTGTTATGATGAGACAGTTTATATGAATCTGAATAAAAAAAAGATTTATAACACTATAATAAGTAGCGTTAACCTTTAGAAATGTCATCTAATAACAGGTTTCTTATAAAAATAACATATATCTAGGTCATGTGGAACACAGAGTCGTTTTACATAATGTTTAGGACAAGACAAATAGTGGCTTCACGCTGTATCCCGCATGTAGCAGGATAGGTAGAGCCAATCTTATTTTAGAGCACTCCGTTAACCACGCAATGCACTTTTTTTGAGACAATGTGTGTTAAATGGCAGAACTCTAATGTCGCGTTTTGTCTTATTACTAGAGCAAGGAAATGAAAATAATTTAGTTCCCTGAGTAGGTATCGAATTCACAAGTGTCGTGTTACCACATAGACACTGTGCCGCTAAGCGACAACGATTTCAAACAAGCTCAAAGATTAGTGTAGTAGCAAAAATAACAGACTCAAGTGTGAACATCTGTTAAAATGTTACTGGATTCTAATTTGAGGCCAAGGTTCTAGGAAAAGGAACTAATTAGATTTTATATTAGCAGTTACATTTAATACTGGGAACGGAGCGTCTTAATACTAGGTTCCAACTACCTAAATCTAATAAGCCCAGCATTTTTTATCGCAAAATAAATTCGTGCACATTTAAGTAGTATTTTGACACTTTGCTTATTCCAAAACCCACAAGGTAGCCACCATGGTTTATTTATAATAAGAATTAAATATTAAATAAAGGACACCCCAGTATTATTATTATTAAATAGTATATTAATATATTACTTTTCTTTACTGCGCCGAAGAGACAATAACCCAATTTATCAAACAAACTCACGACCATAAACTTAAACTTTGTTCACCTCGACTCTAACTTGGGGACTGGCGTGACTTGATTACGTGACGTTAAAATATGAAAATAGCGTGAAATACAGATTTATTTTACGAAGTGTCTTCTAAAATATTTATAATATACCAACTTTCTTTTTTCAATATTTCTCAAAGAAATTTACTAATATTAGTGCTTTAGCGTTTTGGTATGAAATTTCAATGTTATTTCTTTTATAAAATGCTTTTAAAATGGGTCGATTTACAATTATATAATGAAATCTAAGAAAATAATTTTTACCCACTTGTTGACCCATTATATTATTACGGAAGCTGAAGGCCAATCTTGGCGCAGGGGTCAAGCGTGTGAATGCAAAAGTGACAAGTTGTGACTTTGATTCCCACCCGAGAAAATTAAATATTTTATATTTTCATGTTCCCGATCTGTACCGTGACATAGGGCGGCGGTGAGTTTCTTATATATAAAAAATCGAACCCAAAACCATCGTTTTACAAAAAATAAGAAAACGAGGCCAGAGTGTGATATTTATCTCTATATATAATAAGACAGTAAAAATATTTTGTCTGTACATTTAGTAATTTTGACTGAAATGGATAGAGGGACACTTAAAAAGACTAATAGAAAGCAAAAAGATTTTTTTTGAATTTCTTATCTGTCTGTCTGTCTGTCTGTCTGTCGACATATTGTTGTCCGCATTTTTCTCTGAAACTACTGAACCGATTTACTTGAAAATTTCACCAATTGCTTTGTTTTAACTCAATTTAGGTTCTAAAGTTTGGTTCATCAAAATCGGTTCATTAAAAAAAAAGTTATCGTCATTTGAATGAACTCAAGGCATTAGCTTGCCAGCGAATGTTATATAGAAATCGCGCTGGTATGACCCTGGCT